>QOCX01000419.1:84500-174146 GCA_005959815.1 Sarcophaga bullata | reverse complement strand
CTAATATAATTGTATATTTTAGTAACCCGCTAGAACGTGGGAGAAACGAAAAAACCAGTGTAAACTCACTATAAACCTCAGGATAACTTAAATATCGACATCCAACAAAGACAGGGATTTCACCACAGGGTATTAATCTTTTTTTATCCTATCTCCTCATTTGCACATGGTTTGTCCAGCACAATACTAATTCTACCACCGGTGATGGCCAAAGGCCCCTAGCCACGTAATAAATCAGATCTCTACAACGAGTGCATGGAAGTAGCAGATTGAGTAATTACGAGCAAAAACTAATTCTCTTAAACGAATGAGAACCAAATACTGATGACTTATACCTGACCGATCCTATCGTTATCACGATCACTTAAATTACGAAAATCACGTAAAAATTCGCATTAGAAAAATCGAGATCAGCCATGGCCTCAAGCGTCTTCAAAACAACAAATATCTCCGCTTGAGCAAAAATTGTCCTATCCGAACATAAACATGTATGTTTATGGGTTAAGTCACATGTCTGGCAACACTATATAGCCAAGCAGCTGACGAATGCAATGGTATTTTACATTATTTTTCTGTCTTGTTTTACAAGCGTCATTATTCTTTCATTGATAAACGGAAAAAATAAAGTTTTTTGTGTTATTGTATTTCCCAAAATTGTATATTAATTAATAAATGGAATTATTATAAAGTGATTGTTACCAAAAGAAAAATGCTTTAAAATAAATAGCAATAATTGGGTTTAAGAGTAACACGAAAAACTTATTCGTAAAGTGAAAGTACGAAAAAATTGCTCAATAGAAATAAATATTTTGCAAATTATTAATCACAATAACTATAGACGCAGGCAACTATGTCTTTCCTAAGAGGATCACTAAATTATGTTTGGTGTACTACTAGTGTTTTGGGCAAGGGTGCCACGGGTTCAGTTTTTCAGGTAAAGTCCCTTTTAATTTTCCTCATGTGGACGAAAACAATTAATCTTTAGCTTTGTCTTTGTTCGTTTGTTTTGTAAACAAAAATACAGGGTGTCAACAAAATTACCGGAGAATCGGTAGCCGTAAAGACATTTAACCCTTACAGTCACATGCGGCCACCAGACGTTCAAATGCGTGAATTTGAAGCCTTAAAAAAGGTTAACCATGAAAATATTGTGAAATTATTAGCAATTGAGGAAGACCAAGAGGGACGTGGCAAAGTGATTGTAATGGAACTATGTACCGGTGGCAGTTTATTTAATATTCTGGATGATCCGGAAAATTCTTATGGTTTGCCAGAGCATGAATTTTTATTAGTTTTAGAGCACTTGTGTGCCGGTATGAAACATTTGCGCGATAATAAATTGGTGCATCGTGATTTAAAACCCGGAAATATAATGAAATTTATATCGGAAGATGGTCAAACTATATACAAACTAACCGATTTTGGGGCTGCCCGAGAACTAGAGGATAATCAACCTTTTGCTTCTCTTTATGGCACAGAGGAATATTTGCATCCTGATTTGTATGAAAGAGCTGTTTTACGCAAATCCATAAATCGTTCATTTACAGCAAATGTGGATCTATGGTCCATTGGTGTAACTTTGTATCACGTAGCTACGGGCAATCTGCCGTTTAGACCGTTTGGGGGTCGTAAAAATCGTGAAACTATGCATCAAATTACAACCAAAAAAGCGTCTGGAGTTATTTCCGGTACCCAGTTGTCAGAGAATGGTCCAATCGAATGGTCAACCACTCTACCACCACACTGTCATCTCTCCGAAGGTCTTAAGACTTTAGTCACACCTCTACTAGCCGGTCTTTTAGAAGAAAATCGCGAGAAGACTTGGTCGTTTGATAGATTCTTTCAAGAAGTTACAATAATACTACGCAAACGTGTTATACATGTTTTTTATACAAATCGCACAAGTTCTGTGGAAATTTTCCTTGAACCTGAAGAGCAAATTGAGGATTTTCGTGAACGTATATTAATGCAAACTAAAGTGCCTTTAGAGAAACAAATTTTGCTATTCAATAATGAGCATTTAGAAAAGAAAATCAATTTTTATACAGTTGGTAAGTACTTAAGGAGCAATTAATTCGAAAATACTAATACAAATTTAATTATAATGTGGTTTTTATTTTAGCAAGTGCATTTCCAAAAACTACTACCGAAAATCCTATATTCTTGTACAGCAATGATGATAACAATGTGCAACTACCACAACAGCTAGATTTGCCCAAGTTTCCAGTGTTTCCCAGCAATGTTTCTGTGGAAAATGATGCTAGTTTGGCTAAGGTAAGAATAATTAGAATTTTATTAATTTCAATATTTTTTATGAAATTTTCTTTGACGGCAAAAAGGCTGCTTGCAGTGTTGGCCATGAATGCAAACGTCGTGTTGATACCTTTACCAACATAGACATATTGATTAAGAAAGCTGTGGAGCAATTTATCGAAACATTAACTACAACAATTATTCTGCTTGTTAAGTAAGAAACCATATTTTTATATTAAAAGCTAAAGTAATTTATTTGATTTTGTTTTATAGGAAAACTAAACATCTCGTTAAACTTTTAGGAACTGAAATTGATTATGCAGATGCTGTACAAAGCATAGCTAAAGTGGTAAGTAGATAATAAAAAACGATAGAAGAACACTTATTGAGATATTTTTTTTTTCATAAACAGACAAAAGGAGACCAAGAACTTAAACCTTTACTATCGAAATTGGAAAATCTTAAAACAGATTTTGGTGGTGCGGCCGATGTTATAATGCAATTGCATACAAATTTTGTTGTGGAAGATCAATTAAAGTATGTTAGCCCTTGCAAAATGTAATAATAGTGCCTAATATGTTTACATTTTATTAAAAAATTTCTTAGTGAACAGTGGTCATCTTCTATGCATGGTAAAAAGTGTCCCTGTCGTACTAGAGCTAGTGCTCAAGCCAAATATTTGGTTGAACGTTTAAGAGATTCTTGGCAACATTTATTAAGAGATCGTGCTACACGCACTCTAACGTATAATGACGAACAGTTTCATGCTTTAGAGAAAATCAAGGTGAGAATATTAATTCCATATATAAACATTTTAAACTCAATGAATGTATTGAACTAAAAGGTCGATCGCAATGGGAAACGCATTAAATCCTTACTTTTGGATGATGTAAAACCATCTGTGGCGCAAATGGCTGAATGTTTAGCTGACTGGTACAAATTGGCTCAAACGGTGTACCTAAAAACTGAAATCCTAGAGAAGGATGTCAGAGAATGTGAACGAAATTTAAATCTCATAAGGGATGATTTATATCGCCAGAAAATGGATTTACAGAAAGATATGGATGCCAAATTAATTAGTAATAGTAATCAGTTATCAAAAATAGAACAGAAAAGTCGGTTAATTGTAAGTTACACATTTTAAACATTTTACGTCATGAAATTACTTTTAAAATATATTTTGATTTTAGTTTATGCAACAGCAACAACAAGAAATTCTAGCTATAATGAAACAAAATCGCCAATTGATCTCGATGCTACAAGAACTTGGTGTTAGATTGCCTTCATCTTCAAGTCCTATTGAATTTTAAGTAAGACTTTACTGTCTATTCCATTTACTTCTCCTTTTCTTTAAGTATTACATTTTTTACAACTTTTTTTTTACAAAAAACTATAAACTATTGGGTGTATATAGCTGTAATTAGTTTTAAATAAATTTTAAAAATATCTCAACATATGATAAATTTTTTTTTAAATGACAAATCAATAAATGTTTTGAGTTGTGTTGGGGCATTACAAAATTCAAACAGTTCGGAAACTTTTATTTCAATTTCAACTCTGAGTTTCTTAATTATAATATAAGGTTTAACACTAATAATACGAAACCCATTATTTTTGTCAAAGACAGCTTTAGTATTTTGTATCTCGCATTGTAAAGTATAGATTAGATATGATATATGAGAATAGTTCAATAGTTATGCTTCCAATGCTGGAACAAACAACAATTGGGAGGTATTCAGGGTTCATTAATTCTGTAGAAATAATCTAGAGGTCAAAACTACATCAACCCTGGAAAGTCAATTGTCGACAAATCGAAAATCGTGAACGTTGCAGCAACAACCACTAATGTACACGCAACAAGTCAAATATTGAATATGAGTCGCACAGGATTTAAAGGTAAAAAATTCTCTTGGAATACTCAATCCCAATAAAATATTTCCATTTCTAGTGCGTACGTATGGTCTCATTTGATTAAATTTGGTTACCGACCACAACATTAAGCGAAAACTATTGTGCCGTGGTTGCAACAAATAATTCAAAATGGAAACAAGTTGCAAAAATTTAACTTAAATAGTGTTATTATTCGTCAGTTGTACAAAATAGATTTCTTTTTACTATACCTTTTATATCGATAACACGACTAATACACTCACAGTACAGTATAGTACCTCCTAGACTGAAGGTACACTCAGATTAGTTTTAATTTTGTTTGATTTTAGATTACAACGCAACTGCGATAGATTTCATATAAAATAACCGCTGCAACAAAAATTAATCGTATACCACAACATATTGCTGCCAATACCTTTACTCGTTTCATTTGCCAACTTGAATCAAAACATGAGAAAATTCTCTCTTAATCTTGTGTGTTATAAAAATTATCTGTAAAGATAAAAGTTAATGGGTGTTAATTAAAAGCTACACAAGACCCTTGAACTGATTACATACCATTATTTTACGGCCATATTAAAAAACACTACTTTTCGAGAATTTATTTTACAAAGAAAAAAATTATTCTCTTATTCTTTTCGTTTTTCTTTTTTTATTGTTACGATATATTTACTAAATTTTACTTTATTTTTAATATGAATAAAAAAAAAAACATGAAAAAACAGGTGTGCTTGTTTTGTTTTTCTCTCTTGTTGTTTTTGCTAATAGATAACAATTAGACGATAGATTAAAGAACTTTTGCAAATTATTTGTAAATTGTTGGACGACGGGAGCATTAGAAAAGAAAACCTTATAATAACACATCTACGTTGAGATTAGAGAATAGACCATGCTATAATTAGATAGACAAATAAATTTTTAGGGCTTGGTTTGTATGTATACGTATGTTTGCGGAAACACACAATGAAATGAAATAAATTTCTTACCCATAAATGTAATAGAAGAATGAAATCAAATAAATTGCCAATTTAATCCAACCTTCACGCATATTTTTGGTTAAGTTATCTGAAGATAACACGGTAGTTGGATCATAAAGGCCAGGACCAGACATAACCGGGCGATTTTTGTACCTGCAATGGGACAGACAATAAGCACTTATGAATTATAATTATAAACAAAAACTTACCGCCATATGTGATAAGCAATTAATGGTATATTGATGCACAAGGAAAACCATTCCCCACATGCCAAAAACAGCAAATTTAAAAATATATGCAACAAATATTCCGGTAATACCAGCTATAAATATAAAACGAGCAAAGCACACAGTAAGGTATTACAACAATCTTACTCTTTTTATGGGTATAAAAACAACACTTACCGGATTTAAACTGTTGCATTGGTCAATGGGATTTTTGTAATCTGTTTTTAATTCATCGAAAGCAATAACATGAAATATTGCAAAGAATATTAAAAACGCATCTCCTATTAGGGCTATTATATAGGTAAATGCCGTAAAGTTGAAAGCCATTGTATATGTATTTTATAAAATCTCAAGAGATGAGTATGTTTCTTTAAGTTTATGCTGAAATTAAAGTGGTTATTTTTGTATATTTTTTATACGTAAAAATAAAACTTACAAATGTAAAGCAAAATTTAATTTTTGTTACAATCTTTTTCTTTTTTTTTTGGTTCGAGGTGTCACCCGTCGTCATGACAGTTGAATAATTCTTATAAGAACAACAGAGTTGTTATTTAATCGAAAGAGTTGACAGCCTGTTTTTAATGTAATGGGAACAGTAAAAGATTTATCCCAGGACAGATAAAACATATCCTTGAAGTACTTTCTATATTTGTATGGTTCTACTGCTAAGCCTTGGCACAGAAACTCATATTGTTTAAGCTAACATTGTGCCTAAAAACGATTTGACTTCTACTCCAGATAACATTTTATTTCATCTGGTATCTCGTTATACCGCAACATTAGCACTGAACATAATGCAACTAAAGTGATTTTTACTAAACATACGCTTTCCATTAATTTTTGCTAGAAACGCCGGTTTTTTCATTGCCATTAGCTAAAATTTTCTTTATCTCTTTGTAATTGTTTCACATAAAAAATAGTATAACAAAAGCACTTGAGTCAAAATAAATAGTTAAACCACGTCAGAGCGTGTTTAGTTTTCGTTAAAGCCCACCTCTCAAGTAAACAAACTGCGTAAAAATGTTGCCTAGTAAAAATTTAGCAAAATTTACGAGCATTTTATTGTTCGTAATCACATTCATTAGTTTGTCGACACTTTCACTGACTGATGTACCACGTCCCCGTGGTGTGTCATTGTCGAAAGCCACTTTATACAAACCGCGTTCGGATGATACGTGGGCCTGTTTGGACAATAGTAAAACTGTGAAATTTGTGCAAATAAATGATGACTACTGCGATTGTGCCGATGGTAGCGATGAGCCTGGCACATCAGCCTGTTCGCAGGGTACATTCCATTGTGCAAATCGAGGACATCGTCCTCAAGATGTTCCTAGTTCGCGTGTTAATGACGGTATTTGCGATTGCTGTGATGGCAGTGATGAGTATATGGCTGAGGGTATGTGCGCCAATACCTGCATGGAATTGGGTAGGGTTGAACAGGAGCAACGCAAATCACAGGCTGAAATGTATAAGAAGGGTGCAGCTAAACGTTCGGAAATGGTTGCTCGTGGTAAACAACTGAAAGCGGAAAGGGAGAAACGTCGTGCTGAGTTAGCGGCTCAACGTCAGGAACAAGATTCTTTGAAGTCTGAAAAAGAGCAACTAAAAAAACAAGCTGAAGCTGCTGAGAAGGAAGCCATAGATTACTTTAAAGCCCAGCGAAAGGAAAGCGAAGATCAAGCTGCAGCAAATGCACCGCCTTCAACGGATGATACATTAATTACAGAAGCCACTGCCACTTTTATGCGTTATGATAGCAACAAGGATGGTTTTGTGGAAATATCGGAGCTTCAGTTAGACTTGCAATTGGATCGTGATCGCAATGGAGTTATTACGATAGAAGAAGCCAAATATTTCTTAGATGAACGTGAGCGTGTAGATTTGGATGCATTTGTTGCTTTATCTTGGCCACGTATCAAACCTATGCATATGATTGCTCAAGGCTTATTTACACCGCCAAAGGACGAGGGACATAATGAAGAAGTTGCTGAATTGCTTAATGAAGAGGAGAGAGGCGATCAAAGATCAGAAGGAGGTAAGTCATTGAAGAAATGCTTTTATTTAGCATTGTTAAGAAAATAGGAATGAAATTTTTAATTAATTTCACTCATAATTACGAAATCTTTTATTCGAAGTAGACGTTCAGAAAATATCACAAGAAAAGAAAGGAATATATTTTTTACGAGTTAAACATGTGTTCAAAAATTCTTTTAATTTCATTTTAGATCATGCTCAAGAACAATTTGAAGGCGATGAAGAGGAAGAGGAGGAGGAGATCTTTGAAGATGATGACGTTGGTACTGGTTCTGTAGAAGCTGATGTACCTGCTGAAGTAGAATATGATCCCGAAACACAACGTTTCATTAAAATGGCTAATGAGGCACGAAATGCGTTATCAGAAGTTGAGCGTGCAATACGCGAAATCGATAGTGAAATTAAGGAAATTGACGATCAAAACGCCAAGGACTATGGTCTAAATGATGAATACGCCACGCTTGAGGGGGAATGTTTTAAATATGAAGAACGCGAATACGTTTACACACTCTGTCCATTCGAAAGGGCCTCCCAACAGCCACGCAGTGGTGGTTCGGAAATAACACTTGGCCGTTGGGATCAATGGTTACATGAGGGTGAAAATAAGTACGGTAAACAAAAATATGCTCACGGTGCTTCATGCTGGAACGGACCACAGCGTTCGGTTGTGGTACTATTAAAGTGTGCTCTAGAATCGAAAATAACCGGTGTTAGTGAACCAAATCGTTGCGAATACTATTTTGATTTTGAAACTCCAGCTGCCTGTGATGAGGAGGCTTTCGTCGCTGCCGAACAACGTTTGAAGGATGAATTGTAGACGCACGCAATTGAAACAAAATGCAGTTGATAACACGCAAGAATTTACCATTTCTGTAAGAATCTAAAAGTTTATCAGATGAATTCCGAAAACAAACATTTCTGTAAAAGCATTCTGTATTTTGTTTTTAAATATATATATACATACACACACACATCCAATTTTTATCTATATCTTTCATTTGTTTTTAAGTCATTTACAGTATGTAATCATTCCTCTTTTTTGAGATTTACTTGTGTAATGTTTTAATAAAAAAGTGGACTTGAAAGTCAAACAATTTTACAGTGTTTCTTCTTTAAGTAAAAAGTATTTTATTTCTATATTTTTTTCTTATTAATCAACATCTTATACATAATTTTACATAGTATTTATATATAATTTACAAAAATTTTGGAAAATGTTTTATTACCTACGTACATACTTATTTATTGAGAGAAAAAGATTTTAGTTTTTCGTTCCTTTTTTTTAAATCAAAAGAGCGCGATAAGCATGGTAGAGCCTTTATGCTGTTTCATTTAGGATTCACTCACAGCTAGTTTCATATCTTCTAAATATGTATCTAACTGCTGTTCGAGAGCTAAAATGTGGCCGGTATTGCAATTTTCAGATCCAACAAAAGTCAAAATTAAAGGTAGTTTATTCATTTGGACGACCTGAAATCGAAAATAAAAACAATATTGAATGCAAATGTGTTGACAAAGTAATTGAATGCGAAATTAAAATAGTTCCGTCAGGTCATTCCAGAGCGTAGATGCAAACGACATAGAAATGAAACGAAAACGTTACAATATATAATACATTTTATAATTAACATAATATCTGTTCTTTTTAAAACAAAAACAACATACAATACTTAAAGAGAACTCTTTGTTCCCATTCTTAATTCAGTAACTTACGAAATTTGATTGGATTTAGTTTAAACAATTATGCAAAATGCATAGAACAATACCAGATTGATTTAATTTTTATTCTTATTTAATTAATATAAGTTCCTCAAATCTTGCAGGCTTCTTCACATACATACATAATTCGTCATTACAATTCTTCAGTCAGGATTCTGTTTCTCACACTACCAATGTTGTTTTTTCATTTTATCCATAGTTGCCGGAAATCTACTGAGTGTAAGTGGCGAAAGAAATATTTTAAATATTTCGGTCTGTTGGGGATGTCTGATCTAGGGTTTGAACCGCGACCTCACGACTAATAAGGCAACAGACTAAATTCTAGACTAAGATGACTACAGCGGTTTTTACAAGTATAGAAATTCCTTCTGTACAAAACGTGACATTCGCCACTATTGGACAGAAACAATTTTTGCACTCGTAATGTAATGTAGATGGTTTTAAAATTCTGTTTATCTTTGATAACGCACTTAATACCAAATGCAGACACATACAAATCCCAACTTACCTGATAATTGGAATACATTGAAATAATTGTTTTATTCCTATTTAAGCCCAATTTGCTGGCTTGATCGGATGCTGTGGTAAAGGTTGAAATAAATGAGGGTGTCAGAGTAAAGTCAACATTTTTATCTTGACTAACTCTCATAACTGGCGCACCATCACGATCCGTTATTTGTATAATGTACAGGCCATTGATTCTAGGAAGAAAAGTCGCATATAAATGTAATGTTTTCCAAAGATCTATTATTTTATGAACTTACTTCTTTAGTAGATTTTTAAAGTATTTTTCAATATCTTCAGTCATTTTGTTTTTGTTACAAATTATTTAACAATATTTACTTGCTAATTGTTAATTTCATGCAGCATAAATGAACAAAAATATCAAATGAAAACAAATCACTCCCGAAAAATGATAATAAAAGACAGCTGTTTCAAATGCTGCTGTTGCCAGACTATTTACGTTACCAATTTATGTATAATAAATACAACTCTTACTATAAAAGACATGGAAAATATGTTCATATATTTGAAGGGGACACAAAAACGAAATTTAATTTCAAAAATAAAATTTAACGTACTTTAAGGATTAATGGATTGAACGAATAGGTTTTTACGCGCAATATTTGAATATCATTACGTTACCAAAATCTGTGGTCATCTGAGTTCATCTGGGCTAAGGAACATGGATTTTAGGAATATAACTACAATTTTTATGCAGATTGGTACCTTTGACCAAAAACAAAGGGTGAGCTAAACGGATTAAAAACGGACGCTGGTAAATAATATGGACAACAGCCTTTTCCTTCACAACTAACCTACAACACTGGCATTTGAATAAGAACGAATTTGTCGTATTTAACAAATTTTGTTAACAAAGTTGATTTTTTTAAATTTTATTAATATCGTATATATTCTGATTTACAATATCTTCGATTTTAACATAATTTATATATATATATTATGGTATTAATATTATTAAAACTTTAGTTCTGTTTTCTACTCAAAGTGTTTTATAAACTAAAGATTCCTTTTTTCATTTACATGTGTATATAAAACATTGTTATTTTGGTTTTTTGTTTTTAGAAAAAATATAATAGGCAACAAGAGAAAAGGACCCATATTCTCTGTATAATAGATTAAATGAAGTGAATATTGTTTTTTTTTTGTTTTGTTTTGTTTTTTTTTAGGGCCATGTAATAGAAAATTTACTATGTCATAAATATAATGAAGAATATAAAGAAAAATATTAAAACACCAAAAATCTTAATCATAAGCCAACGATTTTTCGATACTGATTGGAAATATTTCAAAATTTCACCATGAGCCGCTTCAATATTTAGTTCAGCATCTTGTATGTTTGTATCGATACGTTCAACAATTTCTTCTTGCTCTTTAACCATATGGGCCAATTGTTGAAATATACCACCCAACTCAACGATAGTCGATTCAATATTTTGCATAGTTTCAGCTCGTTGCTGTACGTAATTATCAGATTCGTCGTATAGGGCAATCTGTTGTTGGCTTTGTATTCTAGCAGGAGTCCCAAGCAGTGGCTGTGTATCACTGGCCGCTGACATATCGATACTAACGGCTTGATTCTCTTCGCTTAGGAGTAGAGAACCTTGTTTAGCTGTGGACGATGGAATAGAATTTATTGAGAGCTGACCTTGAGCGAACTGATCATGTCTTGATTTCTGATGTTTCAAATTTTCCGTACGCACTTCCAATATTTGTTTAAAATCAGTACTCATACTGGCCAGTTTCGATTGTAGGGCTAAGACCATATTGGAGGAATGTGATACCAAATGCTTGCCATTATTTGTACGTCGCTGATCCTTCGATATTTCCTGGAGTCGTGCAATTTGTTGATTTAAAGCATTTAAATCTCCCTTAATGATGTAGGTTAATTCCTGGATTTCTTGTGGTCGATCATCGAAAAGACTTTTCTTTTTTGCCACTGAATAAAAGAGATTTATATGGTTGTCATTAACATATACAACAAAGTTATTTTAAAGCCGACTTAAGTCTGAAGATATTTTGCTAATAAAAATTTATTGCCCTAGGGAGAAATTAAAGGTACCTAGTAATCAACTAGCGGTAACTGCTACCAATTATCTTTCTTCAGACAAACAAGTCTATAATTTATTTTAATAATTCGTTGTAAATACTTACACAAAGTCAATTTCTCCAATTTAGCATAAGTGCTGGCTATATTTTTGCCAACCATTTTTGCTACCATCATAAAATCGGAATAGCTTTGCACTTGTTTGGCCTTACGTGGATCACGTATATTAACTGCTCGCGATATATTACGGGATTGCAGCGATCTAATCGCATTAGTAAATTCACCAGTACGGTCCCTTGCAGCCATGACTACAATGCTGTCCTTATCAAAAGGTTCCTCTAAATCGTCGTCAAATTCTTGGATGGGATGAACAGTTTTATTTGATAAATTATTATTATCGTTAAAGCCTGCAGAAACTATTGTACTGTCTTGATAGTTGCCTTTGACAACAGCAGCTGCAGCACTCAAGGGTTGTTGAATAAATGTACGCAAAGCTTGACCAGAAGTTGCTTGGAGGCGTGTAGACAAAGACCGTAAGTTCCACTGGCGTCCTACCTTATTATACTTATCGTCGTCTTCGTCGTTTATAGGCACTTGATTGTAATGATGGTTTCCTATGTATATGGAAGATTGTTGTTGATTTTGTTGCTGTTGGCCAGCAACATTCGATAAAGGTGTTGTTGTTGATGTTGAATGATCACCAACGCCACCGTTTGCTGGTACAAAGAGCGGATTTTGCGGATAGTTGTTGTGTGAATTTGTATACTGTTGCTGAGTTATTAGAGGATAACCCTCTTCCTGTGTTCCCGTTGTATCGTGTTGATGTAGACGTCGTCGTGTTTGCATCTCATAATCTACAACTTTCCAAAGATGCGGTATTTTCTGGCCTCATATAAATTTGGCCTTTTAAAACAAAGCAAAACAAACGCCAAACTACTACCTTAATGGTTGGAACTCGCTTTGCTAACAAGAGAAGAGAACCAAAATATTCGTCATGCAAAATAAATGATTTCTAGTTGAAATCTTTTTTGATGTCACCCTGTTCCTCTTTTATTTTTATTGCCTTTCACACTAACACTACTACTGCTACAGAATTATTTGTATTATTTCTTTTTTTCTGTTTTAGCAACAATTTTTGGATATCCTTTTTCAACTGCACTGTATTTATAAAGTTTATAATGCACTCATTTGCTAATTAGTTGATTTAATTATAAAATTTATACTTTATTGCATTTATTTAGCAAGTTATTGCGAAATGTTATAGATGTAAAAAACCAATACACCAATGAAATGATACGTGGTATAACAGCTGTCAGTAGTGATATGTGACAAATAACGTAAAGTATTTATTTGTCAGTGTTGTATTTAAAAATGACAGTAAGAAATTAACTTAGCCAGTCTATTATTATCAAGTTAGCGTATTATTTCTTAACCAATTATCACGACCTATGTTTTCCGTATTTATGTTCATTTTATTTGTATCATATATGATCACAGCACTGATAAAATATATATCTCATATTTTGAACGGTTTTAAAAATCACTAAATCATTGATCAGAAAACGCTTTAACTATACCACTGTTTTCACATGACATTTCATTCTTATACTCTTTCACTCTCATACTTCAACACACTTTAGCGGCCTGCATAAATTTTGTTGAAAAAAATATTTTATTACTACCAAAACTTTAACGACGTGCCAATTAATGAACAACTATTTAATTTAATTAATAAACCCCTTAGTTAAAAGAATAAAATAATGACTCTATACCATTTTGGTAACTGTTTAGCACTAGTTTATGTGCCATATTACATGACCTATAAGTACTCGGGATTGTAAGTAAATACAATATGAAAACATGATTTGATAAAAGAATAATAAAAGAATTATTTTGCATGATTAGATCTGAATATGGAGCATTTTGGAAGTGTGTACAAGCCGGTGGTATCTATGTATTTACCCAACTGTGTAAAATGTTAGTATTGGCCACGTTTTTCGATTCGGATTCACTAAGTAGCTCAACGGGTGATTTCAACTTTCTAGCAGTAAGTATTATAAATTAGCGGTAAGGTTTTCTGCCACCCTTGCGAGGGGGCGATTTCTTTTGTTATAACCATTCTGAATTTTATTTTGTGATTAAGATTACAAATTATCTATGCGTGTTGTACGTTTACATTTTTTTAAGGAATTCTTGCGCTGTAGTGTCGATGTAGCTGACTTCTTAGGTTTTGCTTTAATACTCTCTCGTATACCGGGAAAAGGTCACAGTAAATTAATAACAGCTGGTCTTGGTTGGGCTGCTGCTGAAGTTGTTCTATCCAGAGGTATTATGCTGTGGGTTGGAGCTCGTGGCACAGAGTTCAGCTGGATTTATATACAAAAGTGTTTGGAGTCTAATGTGCTACTGGTATTAAAGAAATATTGAAATTTTCTAGACAAGTTTACTTATATTTTTCTATTTCTAATATTAAGGTTCAACACATTACAACCGCTACTTTGATTTGGCTATTCACCCGTCACGATTTAAATAAGGCTTTAAAGCCTGTGGTTACTTTGTTGCTGGTAATCACTATATTTAAGGGCGTATGGCTAGATGGTTTCTTAAGTGTTTTATCTTTTGGGCCCTGGTCAACTATTGCCGTTAAGGCATTAGTCTCTGCTCTAATTGGTTTTGTCACCTTACACGTTTATGCAGGTTTAGCACAGAAAATTGGTATTTAAGTTTCTATGGTATATACATACGCATTTCTTTTATTTTTGTTGTGGTATACATAATTTTTAGTCAAATTAAATAAAACAAAAATGACGTATTTTTTCCAAATATTTACAAGAGAAGTGTAAATTATATAATTGTTAGACAAATAATTAACAGTATATGTTGAAATGAATAATAAAAAACTAAAAATTAGTGAAATGTGAAGTTTTGTTAATCAAATCCTAGTCATATGCCAGAGAATTTTACTGGACAATCAACGGCTAACCTCTACAATTTAATTGGTTAAATGGTACGCTGCCTATTCAATTACGGCTAGAAGAGTCTCGCAATGAAGTAAAGATTCTTCTTTATTATCTACGTTTGTAAAATGCCTGTTGCGGGAATTATTTTCAAAACAGCAAAAAACCAATCAGTGGAGGCGTGGCAGTTGAAACTTGTTTAGACCTGAAAACCTTTTGACCCGTGTAGATTGTAGTTCTAGAAAATTCATTCTTGGGATCAGCACTGTAGACTTCTACTAAACTTTAACTTGGCTAGAGTTGACAGTAAGCTATTTCACTTCGAAGTTTGTTCAGTTTTTATGTAGTGTAATGCGTGGAAATAAAAATAACTTTTAAACTGTGTTTTATTTTAACAAAGATAACAAAAATATATTTATTTTCAATATACACTTGGTATTACACTGTTTTCAGTACATAAATTCATATTAATATTTAATATTACTGTATACAGTTAAATATTATATTAGTAACATTTTTAACAGTATCTTTTCTAACAAAGTAATTAAATTTATAACAGTTTATAATATTAACAACAAAGTACCCAAATATTGTACATTTACGTTGAACTTTTACATATTAAAAAACCTTTTTTTAAAAAAGTAATTATAAGAACATTACAAATTCCACTAAAAACATATATTTATTGGCTTTAATGACAACTAAAATATGTGAACTTTTAAATATAACGCTTGTATGAAAGTAAAGCCTTCACCTTAATATAGGAACGTCTTATTTGGGCAGATCATGAGTAAGTTTAATGAAATATATTGTATTCAAAATTCAATTGTTGCTCAAAATAGCACAACTAAAAATTTTTGAAACAAAAATTATAAACAATTAAGATTATATTTTTGAGCCAATTACAGATTTTATAGCTGTTCCCATTACAATAGTTCGAATTGTAATTGTATTCGGAAATGTAGTTAAAACCACAAAATGGTTTTTCGATAACACTAAAAATTTGATTTATTTTTATGGTTTTGTAACAGTTTTTTTTATATAAATAAATAGATTACTTACATAAAAGTGAATAAAAGCCCAAAGCCACTTCAAAACGGTTTGCAGCTAATTTAAATAAAACCTTAGAATCAATTTCTGTTGTTTGATTACAACGCCATAAATTCAATAATTTTGTCATAACACCATAAGGCTGCCAATCTTTTTGATGATTTGTATTTGCCTGCATTGCATAACTAAAAATTAACGAGATTTTGAGTCGTTAAAAAAGCTTAAATGGAAACGTACCTTATAATTGTCGCAACCTTTTCCATTTGGCAATTGATTTTCAAATTTCAAATTTTCAAATTCTTTAAACGGCATAACAACTGCATTTAAATTATCATCGGAACTATTTAACAAAATTTCATGTTGTTGAGCTTGGTGTCCTTTGATGATTTGATTTTTTAAATGTGGAGTTCTATTCTGTTGTCGTTTTTTTGGTGAGCTCAAATATTTTGGATATATAACTGAGGCTAAATTGTGATTGTAATTCACTTTAAAAATGTCTCGTAGTAGATTTACGTAGTCTTTTTCAAATTGCTGACGAGAGCAATAAACTTTTGGCTTAAGAATGTGCGACCTCTTTAAAAATCTGTTGCAGGTAAGGATTATGTAAATGTATAGTATCCATTATTTTTTCAAGAAATTAAAAGTTTTATTTAATATAAACATCAATTAGCACTGTTAGAAGAATCCTATTTGGATCAAATATCAACACTGCCAACTGTTCTTTGGTATAAAAAATAATATTTCTAATATCATGCATTCGAATTTAAACTATGCGTTATCTTTTAAAAAATAATGGATTTCCTTTTACTAAGCAATATATAATACAAATATTACCTTCTATTAAACGTAGTTAACAGTCCTAAAGCTGTAGCATTTCTCTTAATCTTATACTGTTTCAATAGTTTTCTAGTAGAACTCTTCTTTAAAGATTTAGTTTTATGCATTTCATGCAATATTTCATTGACATCGATTTTGGTACACACATCTATAATTAATTTAGATTTTGTGATTTTATTCTGATTAAAATTTTGCTTTTCAAAACTGCAGTCATCAATATATTCTTGTTTAATTTTATTGACGTCTGAGTCGTTGTTACTTTGATGGTTTATATTTTCATTAACCGCAGTTTTAATATCATTTTCACTCTTTAATTTAGCAAATGATTCTCCATTTGCAGATTTACATCTATAAGGAAAAAATTGTTTTAAAACATCTACATATATGAGGGATTGACGCCATAAACAATTACCTTTTAAAAGTCGTTACATAAAATTTATTAGATGTTACGTTTTCATCTAATATTGGCTCTTCTAGGAAATCTATGAATAAAATGTTTAATAAATAAATATCTAAAACACAAATTTATTAACTCATATTACCATGGCTATAATGGCACTGTTTACTTAACACGTCCCTTTGAAGTGTAGACTAACAATTGTATGAAGAATAATTCAAAGTCTGTATAACTAGTTAAGTGCCTTAAGTGTCACTTACCTTACGTTTCTGCGGCTTTGTATTCATATTAATTAAATTTTTATTTGAAGTATCGTCTAAAAAAAAAAGAAAATTAAAAAAACATCATAACATTGCTTGAAGTCTTACCTTCCATGAAATTTAAAAACTGGACTATTTCCTCATTAGTAGCTTCACCAAAACCACTATTTTCCTCTGCGATATCGTTCGTAGTAAATGTGGTTGCAGTAATTTCACGTATAGTTATTTCGCGAATTTGTAATTGGGTTACTGAATGGCTAGTTTGAATTACTTTGGTAAACTTTAAAATTAATGTTATTAAAACTATGAAAAATACAGGAATTAAAAAAAAATTAAAAAGTACCTCATCTACAGATTTTTGTTGAGTTGCTTGAGTCAATTTTTCCATTTCATTTAAAAGTTGATTGTAATTCGAACAAGTTAGCCGTGGTTTTTTAACCAATTTATTAGAATTCAACCTACAAATAAAGGATCTAAAATATTAAAAACAATTTGTTTACAATATAAAGTTAATTCATATGTTACGTGGATTTTCTTTTTTTGGTTTGCAAGGGAATAAACTCGTTTTTCGAACTTCGTATAAGTAAATCCTTAGACAAGCCTAAAAATTGTTTTACAAAATTAATATTTTAGGATATTTTACAAATAGTGATGAGTTCCGGGGTATTGCGATGTATTGAGTAGAAAGATTGCAGTTGACACGGCAGACTGAGGACCAGTGGGCGAGAGGATACATCATGGTGGGAAAAGGAGATTGCAGATCTTCTTAGACTTAGAATTCTTGCCTGAGGTTAGTTTTGATGTTAAGATAATTAGAAATTGTTTCTTTTTTAACTAAGAGTTATAAAAAGAAAAATTGGATATGTAACTTTTTTTTGATTGTGCGTTTAAATACGGTCCCCGGTACTCAACACAGTTAATTAATTTAGAGATAACTAAATAAAAGGACATGTATAATAAATAATGGAATAACAACTTACGAAAAAGATTATTCACTTGTTGTTGATAAATTTTCAAAGTGCCAAACCACATATTTGTAATGGCTCGAAATGGCATATTTGAGATTCTAACGGCACATTGCTTCTCAGAATCGTCATGGCCTTGAGATTCATCTATGAAATGTACAGAATCTTGCAAAGTTAATTGCAATTTTTCGCTATAACCAAGAACAAATTCTTATCAAATGTATCATATAAAAAGAATACATTTTCTATTTACCATGTTTTTATAACATTCACAGCTTCAATGTTGTATTTTTTTAATAATTTTGGAAAGCCTTGATTACCAGCAATGCCCGCTTGCCAGCTGGGAGCAAAATTAACATACTCATGTTGTTGACTAATAACTGATTGACTCAGGGACATTTTCCAATTAGAAATTTGATTTAAACTGTATACATATTAAAAAATTTCGCTTATTTAAAATTTTATATGGTGTTTAAAGCATTGGCCGTTGTTACCGCCAAAATAGGGGAAATATGTGGAAAAAGCTAACATAGTTGCAAAATAAAGTTTGAAAGTCAGTAACGAACGGCATTGTTTTCAAAAGGCAAAAGTTATGTATTGTAAAGTAACGACGTTCAGTATTACGGAACAAACTTTGACTTTTGCATTTAGTTTGAAATTGTATTTGTTGGTGCGGGAGTGTTTTCTTTAGTGTTTCACACATTCTAGGTGTTTTTTTTAAATATTGATATTGATTCTTATAGAAATTATAAGCAGTTTAATTAAAATAATTTTCTTATAATGGTAAGTTTAAATAAAAATTTTTTATTTTTATAAAAAATAATTTATTTTCCCCTTATTCTGTTTTTTTTTTCATGTTAAATGACTAATTTTTTATGTTTTTTTAATTGATAAGGTGTGTTTATTGTTTGTATCTGCAAACAACAACAATAAAACAAATCTCTTGTTTTCTTTTGTCTTTTAAATTCTTAGCAATTTTTTTTATTTGATAAAAGCCTATATTGTCAAATGTTCGTATTTGTGTTGTTTTATTATTTATTGCTTTTGCTTCTGTATATTTTCCGGTTTCTTTTCATTCGTATTATTTTTTTGTTTGTTTTGCTTGTTCTTTTTTTTTAATACTTTTAATGTTATCGTTGTTGTTCCTTTTTTTTGCACTATACAGGGTGATAGCAAAATTTGTGATATCAGTGACGATGTGAGAGATGAATTAAAAAAATTTCGTTTTCGCAAAACTACAACCAACTCAGCTTTAATATGTAAGTATATGCATACAAAATTAAATAATTTAAGTGAATTTTTTGTATTTTATAAAATTCATTATGTCCCATATTACTATTGAAATATAAACAATTATTATTTAGGAGTGCCTTTAACCGCTCAAAACAATTTTTTCAGTCATTTTCATAGTATTGGCAAATTCTAGCGAAATGATAGGTCGATAAAATTCTGGCGGGGTATAATTAGGACACGAATACTCGCTTGATACAAAATGTTATACCTTAGTTATCAATCGCAACACATGTTACATGGCCATGTGGACCTGCTGCTGCACGGATAGCTCTAAACATGGAGATTGACTTGGACGGGGTACCGGACCACAATACTATTTTTCAACTGGTAGTATGCGGAATCAGTGTACCCGCAGCACATCTACATAGATGATGTTGGCGTGGTGGACAATGATAAATGCAATCCAATTCTGGGAAGATACTGTCCCAGACATAGCTGTCAGAGGAGTGGGCTAAATGAAGCTAAGAAAATAAAGTTTGCACATAATAAAGACTTCCTAAAGAAGAATGGCTTTAGATGAGTGTCGATAGCAAGACACCTATCGGTTAATCTTTTCTCCTTCAACCTACTTATCTTAAATGCCAGCTCAAATTATAGGAACTGCTTAGGAGAAAAGAATGTAGTCCTTAAACTAACCAAAAAAGAGGCTTAAGGAAGCACTTGATTCAGAAACGAAGGTTATAATCCAATTCACCAAATAGAAGAGGTGGAAATCATTAAACGAAAATGTTTTAAATCGGTAGTCTAGTAGTAATTGAATGAACAAAACAATAAGAGCTTGTTCTGACTAGCTTTAAAAATTATTTCTTATGCCAGTCTTTGTATGGTTCCAGAGATGATATGTACAAACAGCTTGACTTCGAATCAGTAAATCTGATTATTAATGTCACATATGTATGTCGTTTTCTTTTCCAGTAAAAGTTGATCGTGAAAAACAATTGGTGGTACTCGATGACATGATAGACGATATTTCAGTAGATGAACTACAAGATCAACTGCCAGGCCATCAGCCGCGTTACGTCATCTACACTTACAAAATGGTACATGACGACTCACGCATATCATATCCCATGTGTTTTATCTTTTATACACCACGCGATAGTCAAATTGAATTACAAATGATGTACGCCTGCACTAAAAGTGCTCTTCAGCGAGAAGTCGATCTTACTAGGGTTTATGAAATACGTGAATTGGACGAATTGACAGAGGAATGGTTAAGAGAAAAACTTAAGTAATCAAAGAAGAAAAAAGAGTACAACATTTATAAAATTGAAAAGTCAAACAACTAAGCAATATTTTATAAAGATCAATTATACATACCTACATATATATATATATATACATATACATATAAAAATAACATGACCTCCATATACCAACGATTATATACCAAATTGATTATTTTTTGTAAAAATAATGTTTACAAATAATTGCCGATTTTTTTTTTAGTTTATCATTAAATGCAGAAATTAAGTAACTTCCCTAATGTATAGTAAATATCTGGTGTTCATATTAAAAGTATCTTTTTTTCCTATCTGCCTATAAAACTTTAATATTCAGTACATTGTGTTATTGATTTTTTGTAAATTATTTTTATCTGAGAAAATATTTATTCTTTTAAATAAACTAATTGAACGTTAGTAGTTGATTAGTTTATATAACGACAGAAGCTGGGCTTGCCAAATTTTTAATGTTTATAAACTGAAAGGTTTTTTTAATATTAATTATTACAAATTTTAATATAAAGTATTGAAATATAAAAATATTCGCACTTTTGTATAATCATTATGAAATAAATAAAATATGAATATAAATCAATGCCTGTATTATTTCCTAGATGGCAAATCTTTAGAAAGTTGCAAAAACTTTAATTGGTAACAACAACACAATCATAAATTGATGAAATAAACAGTCGTATTCGTAATTTTATTTTGGCTATAAGCTTTATTTTACTAATCATGACAACAAATCTTCGCAACAAGTTGATATATGTTACACTACCATACTTAATATAATCAAATTATAAACATATACACACATATTTTATAACTTAGAGGAGATAATAATTAAACGATAATTTCCAAAGCAATTATCTTAACAAAAAAACAGTTTACGTATCGTTTTACTTCCTACTATGACTTTAAATATTTGGCAAAAATGGAAAATGCTTGTTAGTACTTCGAAGCATTCTGCTTAAGTTGAGAATTACGTAATTCCATGTTTAGCTTAACCCAAGGATGCTGCATAACATCAATTAAAGTAATACGAGAACTGCCAGCCTTCCGCAGCAACTTGGAGACAAGATCTTTGGCACCTGTTGATAAATGTGAGGGATAATGCACCTCTAAACGTCGAATCTTTTCATAAGTCATCTCAGTGTCGTTGGATTCAAAAGGTGGCCCTCCAGTTAAAAATTCGTAACAAAGAATACCCAAACACCATTGGTCAACAGAATCATCATAGGAGCGCCCATCAACCATTTCGGGTGGCAAATAGTCTAAAGTGCCGCATAAAGTTTTGCGTCTGAAATGTTAATGTGTGAGTAACAACATAAAAATTCGATGTGATGTAATGAACATCAAAACAACTTACTTATTTGATAATGTATGAGCAGACCAACCAAAATCAGCCAATTTTATATCATCCGATGCGGTCAGTAAAATATTTTCCGGCTTCAAATCACGATGTATAACATTATTTAAATGACAGTAGTGCAAGGCATCTGCAACCTGATAAGTATATTTTGCGGCCCGGGGCTCCTCAAAACGGGAATTAGGGGAACGGCGTAAAATTTTGAAGAGTTCGCCTTGTGAAGCCAATTCTAACGCTAAATAAATACGTTCACTGTCGTGGAACCATGTCAGCAAACGTAGTATATTGGGATGTTTAAGTCTTGTTTGTATCTCAATTTCTCTAAGCACTTGACGTTGGACATTACCTTTTTGTAACTCGGCCTTGAAGAGGACTTTCATGGCGACCATATAATGTGTGCTACGTTCCCGGGCCAAATACACTCGACCAAATTTGCCTCTGCCCAATGGAGCACCCATTTCAAAATCCCGCGTTGACCATTCATAGCTATAAATTGCATTCGTTCCAAATGTTACTTTCTACAAAGCATAATAACATATTACTTACGGCCGTCCATACGCTTGATGTTGCATCATTTTCATACAAAGATCCTTAACATGATCTTTATGTTCTTGGGGCACACTTTCCATTAAATGTGGCAAATCTGCTCTTGTTGGAGGTTTCTTTGTAAATTTTCCCATATTTTTGCAAGAGAATGCGATTTTATTTCGATAATATACTTGATTCCCGTTCCTTTAACATAGAATAAAGCGCCAAACGCAAACCTTTGATTTTAAACAGTAAATTAGAATTGCCAATTCATTTAAACTAATATATACATACTCCGTTTGATATTAAACAGAGTTGCCAATGTTACATATTAAATAAATTTATATATTATGCTTAAATACCACCCATTATAACCTTCTTTTACAATGATTACTTAAATAAATGATTTTTGTTCTTTTTTTGTTCAATTGTTTTTTCCTTAATTAGATTTGATTGTGTACATATGAAAAGTTGATTATGCCTTCAGTTCTACATTTGATACTTTTCAATACAACTTAAATTCATGCCACAAACAAAGCAACTCTGTTGACAAAAATTACTGTTCACAGGTTTTTATAGAATTTCGTCATTCGTAAATTCCTCATCTAATAGATAAGACGTATAAGCATGCTATAATCAGAAGGTTTTCTATTGTTGGAAAAATCAAGAAATATTGAATAATTTATTGAAAAAAAATTGTATAAATTAATAAAAAAAACTATAGAAATAATAAAAGTGTTTTAAATTATTAATAAAAATAAAGAAAAATTATATCAAAACAAAGCAAAGAAGGGAAGCAGTTGGCTTCTACATACAGAAAAAGGTATAAGTGAAAATCCAAAATGGCGGATGTTATCGAAAAATTTCTATATATAATATTGTTGAAGATTTTGTAATATAATATCAAAAATGCTAATCATTGAATAATATCTCGTAGGTTTTTATTTAAACAAATTATAATAAACAAAAAGGTAAGTTATTTTTATTAGAAAAGAGGGTGACTCCTTAAAAAGGCTTGTGATAGAAACGAGATTAGAAAAAGTAAAAGCAGAACAAAAAAAAATCGATATTTTGGTGGGTTTTTCGTCGTCCTTTGTTTAACTGTCTCTATTGGCCTTTGTAATGACCGAAGCTTTGGCGGCTCCCTTGATACCGCAACTTCAGGAAATGCAACAACAATCGAGTGGAAATGCCAATAATGGCAATCAACAACAACAGGCTGCCAATCAATGGGCCAGCTATAATGCATGGTACCAGAATGGTGGACCCTATCAACAACAATATTCACCCTTTTATCAATACTACATGCGTTGTAGCATGAATAAAAATCAGCAATCTGGAGTTACTTCCACTATTTCAAATAGCAATGCACCGCCTGGATTTAGCAACGCTGTTATAGCCTCGAGCGATAAACATATGCCTCCATTGCCTTCGGGGCCGCCACCACCACCGCCTAGTGGTAATGGTATTCAACAGCAAAAGAATTTTGGCGGCATAAAGTTTAATTTGAATCAACAAAAACGTTTATCTAATGCTCCAAATCCTTTGCAACAACAACAGCAACAACAACAACAACAGCAGCAGCAGCAGCAAGGCATGAATGGCAATTTTAATAACTGCGGCTTCAATAACAATCAAAATAATAACAATGTTAGCAACAATAACGGTAAAAAGAAACGTAAACGTAACAAGAATAAACAAAATCAAATACAACAACAACAACAGGCTTTATTTGATGCACACTTTGATGAGTCACAGAATCAAATACTGCAGAATAGTAGCATCTCTAGTAATGAATCGAGTTTCATCAATACGTCCATACCGCCACCACCACCACCTCCTATAATAGCTAATATTGATTTAAGCAAACCTCCACCACCAATTGGCAAACCATTAACTAATACGGATATTGCTTCAGACTCTATGGTCCAACCTTTATCAATGCCAATAAATGTGAATAGTTCTCCTGCAGCTACACCATCGTTTAAGAAACCCAATGCATTTCATAACCCTAATGATGCTTGGCCTGAGTCCCTTAATAATTATGTGGCTCGCTGTTATGCCAAATGCACTACAGATCTGGATAAGGATCAAATTGATATTTGT
Source organism: Sarcophaga bullata (assembly GCA_005959815.1). NCBI lineage: Eukaryota > Metazoa > Arthropoda > Insecta > Diptera > Sarcophagidae > Sarcophaga > Sarcophaga bullata. The sequence goes on along the minus strand of QOCX01000419.1, from coordinate 149,492 downwards.
TTAAAAGGCAAAATTATAGCGGCAGCCAATCGCAATGAATTATGGACCCGCGATTGGGACAATGAGCCTATACCAAGTGTTTTTAGCGAGCGTAATAATATAAATATTAAGCTGCATAATAATGTTACTCCTACAGCCCCACAAAATCAACGTAATCCGTTTCAGCACAATCAAAATAAAAGTCTTCAGCCGAGTATTCCCATGGACCATTTGAAAAATAAACCCTCAGCTGGTGGTTTATCGCGTAATTTAAATGCTCGTCTCGGTCAGCGTAATTCATTTGGTAGCGGTAATAAGGCTAAAAATTCTCGCAGTCGGTCGCGGTAAGTACATGATTTCATATTAAATTATAACATCAATTTGAGTCATTTCATTGTCATAACTATACAAGTTTTAAATTTAACAGTCTTATATTAAAAAAGAATCTAAAATCTAAAATAGATATCTATTGTGAATCACTGACTATTACCTGTTCTCTCAGACAGCTTCAAAATTTGAAATAAACTTTTAATTTGATTTTGAAGATGAAATGCTAAAACATGACTTAACTATCTTTAACGCATTACCAATAAAAAATAATTTCGTTTTACTGTCAAAGAGATACTAACAAACGTGAAATCCCAATCATTTTCCATCAAACTAATAATTTATCGAATCTCTTTTTAAAAATAAAAAATTATTTTTTTTTTGCTTATTTCCAGTTCACCCTCGTCTTCGTCAAAGTATCGTCACAAACGTAGTTCTCGCTCGCGTTCGCGTTCTCGTTCACGTTCTTCATCATCTTCACCAACACGTCCCCGTAAAATGCGTCGTACCTCATCTTCTTCTTCGTCCTCCTCTGATTTTATACCACTTTCCTCTTCCTCCTCCTCTAATAACACATCTTATTTGAGTAAGAAACAACAGAAATTACAAAATAAGAAAAATAAGAAGCACGATTTTATCACTATGAACGGTAGTGGTGGCAATAGTAGCAGTAATAGTAAATCAAAAGCCCCATTCTATGCCTCTTCGATTGGTGGCGCTGTAGATGATGATTCTGCACGTCTCCAGCAAAGAGCTGCACGTTTTTCACAAGCTGGTAATAAAAAAGCTGTTGTGGCTGTGGCCAGTTCTCCCTTTAATCAAACAAATAAGAATAGTGGAAATAATTCTAATAAAAATACGAAAAAACTATGTAATACGCGTTTGTATATCGACGATACGGAAAATGGTGAAAATATTGATCTTTTCGATTTACACATCGTTGGTACATGTCGTGATTTGGAAAAGTCATTTTTGCGTCTAACAAAAGCACCGGCACCCAGTGAAGTAAGACCCGTCGAAGTATTGGTCCATTCATTGGAAAATGTCAAACAAAAATGGCGTAGTAATCAGGATTATTTCTATGCTTGTGATCAATTAAAATCTATAAGACAAGATTTAACAGTAAGTCTTTTTTAAAAACCTTTTTGAAAAATCGAAATTATTGCTTTATTTTATAAATATTTTATTTGCTATTCAAGGTTCAAGGTATACGTGATAAGTTTACGGTAGAAGTCTATGAAATTCATGCCCGTATTGCCATGGAGAAGGGCGATCATGAAGAGTTCAATCAATGCCAGACCCAATTGAAAATGTTGTACAGTGAAGTGGGCACTAGTGCGAATACCTTGGAATTTACAGCTTATCGCATACTGTATTATATATTCACTAAAAATACCTTGGGTATGTATTTACTTTTAACAACTTTTTTTCATAACAAACGATAGAAAATTCAATTTTTTTTACTTAACAGACACAACAACCGTTCTACGTTCTATAACACAAGCTCAACGAGAAAATCCTGCCATTGCCTATGCTCTTGAATTCCGTTCTGCCTGGGCTATGGGCAATTACTGTAAACTATTTCGTTTGTACAAAACAGCACCTTTGATGGCTGGTCATTTAATTGATTGGTTTATCGAAAGAGAACGCAAAACTGCCTTGAGGACCATTATAAAATGGTAAGTTTTTAGTTGTCCTCTTACAAATTGTTTCTTATTTCCTTGTGAATTGCATATCAATAACAAGTTTCCTTTTTTTTTTCATTTTCTTTTGTTTTATTTTTTTATCAGTTATCGTCCAAATATTAATATCGATTATATAACAGAACTTTTGGCATTTGAATCAAGCGATAAGTGTAAAGAATGGTTGGCAGGTTTTAATTTACCATTTGTAGGCGCTGAATCAATGCAAATCGATTGTAAAGTTGCTTCGACCATAGCAATATGAAGCAATTAAATTCTGTTTAATTTAAAAGCAACGCCAATGCAGCGTTAAAGGATATAATGAATTACAACATTTAAAAGAGTAAAAAGTTGTTACGTGTTATAATAGTGTTTTTTTTTCTATTAAAGTCTCCTGCCCCACATTGATATTGTAACACGAAAAGCAACAAATACTTTTTTAAATCAATGAACGTCAAACAGTTAAACGTCAATCACATTTTAAAAGCGTTCTCTATTCGTGAAACCGATTCAAAAATAATACAACAACCTATGCTAACCAACAATCAAATAAAACAATATATAAAAGTGAACAATTGAAAAAAAAAAAATTGGGAAACAGTAAAACTCCGAAGAAGCTGAAAACAAAAAATATCAATTTATCCTCTTTAACATAATGTTAAAATGTTGAAATTTCCTTTAATTTTTGGACTTTATAATTTAAAATGTTATCCCTTTTCAGTCCCCCTGATTCATTCGCTAGAAATAAGTGTTTTTTTATTTAAAATTAATGACTTTAAAATCAATCAAATTTATGTGATTTTTTCCCACAAATTTGTTATGGACATTATTCGGAATTTCTACTGCATCGTTATCTTTTATTTGATTTCAAATTAAATGACACCAATCGATACCGTCACCTACCTACACATTTTACAAGAATTAAATCCCATAAATCGCCTTTTTTCCTTTTAATTTCGTTTACTCTGAAAAGAATATTAACCAACATATATGCTGCTGAACACACTACTGTTAACAAAAATCTTTACGCAAAAAAATTCTCTCATACAACTTTGGATTTTCGAAGGAAAACCTTTAGTTAAGGACTATAAAGAACAAAATATTTTAGGAACCCCTTTGGAGACAACAATTTCGAAGCCAAATGTCCGTCGACTGTTTTTTTTCTGTAATTAAAGTGAAACTTATGTAGTCCGATTGTGTTGTGACTAAAGGAAAATACTGTTTAATTTGGTTTTATTGCAACTTCATTTGATCCGTTTAGTGCTCCGGGGAACTTGCAGCCATATGAGTTATAAGTTACCAAATTTCCTTATCTATTAGCGCTATTAACGCTAGCATAACTTGGTGATATCCACTCTTCCAGCGAACTAGTCCATTTAAATAAACTCATAGGGACTTGTTATATGGTGAAGATGTAATGGCACGAATTATCGTGTTTTGTAGCTACCGGTCAACTAAAATCATATTGACTTGTAATAAATATGCAAAAGAAATATGGTTGTGAATGAAGAAATAAAGGCTTGAAGCGAAATTTCAGTTAAAGTTTCGCGTTAAGTAATGGAATTAAGGCTTGACGTGAAGCCAGTATTCTGTCAACTTCAGAGGAAACATTAAAAGGCGTCTCCTATAATATTGGTCGCTATTGCATTATCGTGTTTTGTAAATACTGATCAACTAAAGTCATATCGACTTGTAATAAATATACAAAAGAAATATGCTTGTGAATGAAGAAATAAAGGCTTGAAGCGAAATTTCAATTAAAGTTTCGCGTTAAGTAATGGAATTAAGGCTTGACGTGAAGCCAGTATTCTATCAACTTCAGAGGAAACATTAAAAGGCGTCTCCTAGAATAAATCAACTAAAGTCATATAGACTTGTAATAAATATGCAAAAGAAATATGCTTGTGAAGGAAGAAATAAAGGCTTGAAGCGAAATTGCAATTAAGTTGTTGGTTAAGTAATGGAAATATGGCTTGACGTGAAGCCTGTATTCTATTACCTTCAAAGAAAACAATAAGACGTTACCATGAATGAAAAATATTGATTGAAAGATATGATTGAAGGGAATTGCCTTATGAAAGTTTCTGAACAAATTGAGAATTCAATTTCCGTTGGACAGGCCATCGTGTGGAACAAGTTTTCAATAAAACTGAAAAATGTCATAACTATGGATAACTATGGATGTAATCAGAAAATGAGGCTGTTTTAATGGTTTTCGAATGCAAAATTCGTAGCTGAGAATGAAATATCAAATTCTAGAAGGATCTTTAAGGAGAGATAAAAGTTGGAGCAATAAAGTACATGAAACATTCGTACGAAAGGAAAATGTGATTATGTATGATGTGTTTCCTAAAAAAATTTTGGAGTTCTAAATTATTTCTACGCCTAGAACATTTACAAAAGTAAAATAAAAAAAATTATACCCGAAAGATAGCAAAAAAGTAAATAGTGAAATATGGTTCTCAAGCAAAATAATTAAAAAATAAAATAAAATAAAAAAATGTAAAAATAAATTAAAAGATATATAAAAATAATAAATTATTAAATAAAAGATAAAAAAATAATAAAAAATGAAATAGTTATATAAATAAAAAAATAATAAATAAAAAATAATAGAAATAAATAAAAAAGTAAAAAAAAAAATAGAAAAAAATAAATAAAAATAATCGATAATAAATAGAACAGTAAAAAATAATTTAATTATTAAATAAAATATAAAGGACTTGAATGGGATAAATTGATAATATAAAAAAAGGGCCTATAAGAAAACCTTAGAGCCTTATGAAATAAATATTCTATTAACAAAATCGTGTTTCGCTTTTACTCTAAATCGCCCTTCAACAACAAGATGATATAGGAAAACACCAGATACAACTAAGCCTATAATTAAAGTCTTAAAAAAAAAAACAAACTAATCTTAATTGTTTCTCCTTTTTCCCCCCTTCAGAAAATATAAAAATATGTCTTAAATGTTTCTCTTTTCTTTTTGTAAGAATATGGTGTGTCATTATATTCATTAACAAATTGTCTTTTTTTTGTTTTAACATTTTTTTTTAGTTTTTTTCAATACTTTTTTTTTTATTTTTATTACTTCTTTTAATTTATTGTTATGTCTTTTTGTTTAATTTTTGTCAAAAAAAATGTACATACAATAATATACTGTAATGTTTAAATTTTTTTTATTCAATTTCTTTTATAAAAAAAAAAAACAAAATTCTTTTTATAAATTACAAAAATAATTGTTAACATTCGTTAAAAAAAAAGAAATACAACAACTTACTATTACTATTACTACTATAAAAAAAGGAAAAAAACCAAAACACACAAAAACAAAAATCAAAAACAAATTAAACTAATAATGTTTGTTTTTTCTCTGAGTATCAAATGAAGAATAACTTTTTAAATAACAATGAAGATGCTAATGCTGCAAACGGCTCCACTCAATTCTGCAATCCAAGCTGCCGGCAACAGTTACAAGTGGAACAGTTAAGAAACGGGACAACAATCCAAATTATGCCACCATCATAACGTTTGCAAACAATTACTGCTGGTCTTGGAAACATAAACATATTACAACTGCCATCACAAACGTTTTTAATCCAGCTGTCGTCTGTCAACATTCGTAAGCATGTTTAAATAATTTTTTTTACGTTATTCATATTTTTACATTAAATTTATCTATATTTACATATAAAAAAAAAAAAACAAATTATTCTTAAAATATAATTAAAACCTTATAAATATAAGAGCATTATTAGTTTTTAAAAAAAAATATTTTCTAAAGAAAATATATATTTTCTCCTCTTGAAAAAAAAAATACCAACTCCCACCCCCAACTCTTTCATCATACAATAATTATGTATTTGTATATTTATTTTACACAATTTATCTGAATTTGAAATGTAAACATTGGCTGAATGGTTCATTTATTATATTTGATCAATTAATTAATTAATTATTCATATATTAATATTATAATATATCTAGTTTTTAAGTTATTTCTAATTGATGATAAATATTGTTATTTTTAAATGTATATACAATAAGTGAATTTAAAAAAAAACCAAAATGGAAAAATATTTTAAATAATTACTCTTACTACTAATAATCAATCAATCAAATATGACGAAGATGCGTTGTCTGGGCGCATTGTTTAATCACACTAGATTTGTATGCGCCCAACCGCATTTTCTTCCTGGTGGCTGGCAGAAGCTAAAAACAAAAAAAGGAAATTCGTTTCAATAAAGAATTGAAATAAACCAACAAAATTACAAATGCAGTTTGTTTTCATTGATGAAAAGAAAAGAAGAGAAGAGAGCTGTGAGCAATTCAATTTAATTAAAGAAGGAAGCAATAAGTATATATGAGCGTTTTAATGTAAGTAAAATCGTGTTTTTAAATTTACAAATCACAATGTATCTACATCACTTGTACTGTATGCCATCAGTTGTACTGTATGACATAAAACATTAGTTTGGGCATTGTATCAATGAACAAAACCCATTTAGCAATAGTTACAACCGTTCAAAAACAAATTTTCAAACCATTAAGCATTAAAGCTATAAAAGTAATATTCACCATAATATTCGTCATAATATTTCTTTTGACACTATAATTATTTGCGAAGTGGAGAGATGACAAAAACAATTCATATTCCACAAACGCTGTATGGTGGTAGCTTGCCATTAACGATTCTGCCTCTGTTTACGCACGCACCTGTATGAATTCATTCATTCATTATTTCAGGCAAACATACACATGCACACTGTTAACGTTTACACACATATATTTAAAAATTTTGTGCCAATAATCTATTGTTATCTTTTCGACAGCAACAACACGAACATGAACAGTAGCAATTTGTAAAATATTCTTCTTTCTGTGTTCTTGCTTTCCTTTATATTTTTTGGCTATTTAAGGATGCTGCATTTGTGGCAACATAACAGTTGCGGCGCGACATTTGCACGTGAAAGACCATCTAATTTAAGGACACGGTAGTGTTTAACTAAAGAAATAAAATAAAAATTTAAATAAATAATTATGTGTAACGGTTACAAAAATTTATTAATTAATTAATTAATTAATTAATATTAATATGTATGTACATATAATAAAGAAATGATTCTATAATTGTGAAAATAAATAAAAAAATTGCAAAAAATATAATTTTTGGTGAAATAACATTTTTAAAAGTGAGGTTAAATAATAGAAACGAGTTTAGAATTTTCTTTTAAATTGTTTTTTAATTGAATTGCGGGAAACGAAAAAATTATTATGAAATGTGCAAACTATGGAATTAATTTTCAACAAAATATTTAAAGTGAAAACAAATAATTAATATATAATATAAGTGTTTTTGTGGACAAAATAAGGTTCAATGAAATGAAAAAGAAAACAAAAAATAACAAAAATATTGTTTTTAATGTGAAACAAACTGTGGTATTTAAATTTGAAATAAAAATTAAGTAATAAAAATAAATTAAAATTAACATATGATATGTTTTTTTTTGTTATTAAATTCAGCACATTGTTATTAAGCTTTGAATATTAAAGAAAAAATGTTTAAATTTTTATTAAAATTATTAATAATTGAAGCAAAAATTTATAGTAAATTTCATTAAAATAAAACGCCTCTTTTATATTTGAAACGATCTCTTTGTTGAATCTGATCGGAATCTTTATCGGAATTTGAATATTTGTCGACCTTATGAAATTATAATTTGCACCAATAAGCGAATTTTGCAGAGCTCGAAACAAATGATAATCTGAAGGAGCAAGGTCTAGATTATATGGTGGATGCATCAAATTTCTCTATTTGTCAGAAGAAGAATTTACTTCCAATTTCACTACATATCATTAGCTTTCTTCTTGCCAATTTTAGCACATTATTTTTGGACATGATCCACTTTTTTATCTTACTTAATTACTTAATCTTTAGTCAGGATTTCGACGTAACGTCTTCCATCAATCATGTTGTGTGTGTTAATTTCTTCTATGAGTAGCGGGTCCACAGTTTAAAGTCGAATGCTAGAGTTTTTGCCAGAAAACTATTGAGACCAAGTCGCCGAGGAAAATATTTCTTTCATATTTTATTTTGTTCGAGAGCTGTGGTTTGAACTATGGGTACGAGCCTAATAAGTCAACACACTATATGCAGAGACTTCCAGTTAATGCCGCTCATAATAATTCGCTTCAGCAATGCACTCTTAAGTTTTCTGGGCACATTTGTATCAAGATTCTTTGTGTATCTGGTTTTATTGAAATGATTGATAATTGTTTAGTGATGAATGCTTTTGTGCTGTGGCTTTATGGAATTTTTAAGGAAATGTTTGACTCAACGAGTTTGGTTTTTAATGCGGGAACCCATTCTTAATATTCTTCTAATTACAGTATTGAAATTGAGCCTGACTGACTCTTCACTTGCTTTCTCCTCTCTCACAGTCGGTTTATTCAAGGCCTACCCATCAAAATTTGATAATTTTTTGATTTCGTTTTTTCTATTGCAAAATTACGCTCAGAATTATGTGCTCTTCTTTAACAACCAAAATAAACTTGTACAATAACAAATACCATTAAGAAATAAATAAATTTTAAATGAAGGCATGCTCGTGATAGCAAAAATTTATAATTTTTATACGACGTCACTTCAAAATATGAATTTAAATTACAGAAGAAAATTAAAGAAATTTATAAAATCGAAGTAAAATGTGGGAAATCACAAGATCATTTTAAAGATATGCAAAATGTGAAAAATTTTAACCAAAATTTAAAAATTTGATGAGAAAAAAATAAAATAAAACAGAAAATCTGCACAACTGAACGCAATACTGATTTGAGCCGCTAAATTCTTACCTGCCCATGTCCACAGCAACGTCTTATGTGATTTATCCAAGAATTTTAATTTTGATATACTTTTTTTCCACTAATTCCAACGGTACCTCATCAAGAGTCAGCTGTAGTGTTATCTTTCAGTTTTAGAGACGAGAGACAAAGACGACATAGGCCAGTATTTAGAGTGCCATGTAAAGACGTCTTTCGGGTCGGCTTTAAACTGTAGGCTTCGCCACTTATGTATAAATTTAATACACATAATATGAGTGGTGTAAGAAGCTAGGTAGATTATAGTCCTGGTTAAAGGGTAAAATAAAATATTTAGAAGTAATGGAAATTTCGATTTCAATACTTACATTTTGTTTGGTTATGATATGAAGACATCAAAAGTATTGTTCGATGCAAAATTGACGTCGTCAGTTAGAATAACGGCGTATATTGAAAAAATAAACAATATTGTGGAAAATTTTTCTACCATTAACGGTTTTAATTTCACTCTAAAAAAAAAAATAAAAACATGAAAACCAATTAAATTGTTTATTTAAAGGCAATAGTTTATTAATGTGTATTTAATATCTTATTATTGCAATTATATTTACTGTTATTTTAATACCCTACGAAGAGAGGAATGTATATGGAACTTGTGGTGATATTTGGAACACGTAAATGTAACGATAATAGATTTCATTTTCTAAGTATCCCTTAAGTCAAGCAGTCGATTGGTTAATTGCAGCAGGAACTAGAAGGATAGAGTTGCCATCTGCGTAACGTTTTTTTGCTTTTGTATTGGTAGCCATGTGTAAGCGTTCTGCTCCTTCTCAAGAGGTTCGTTTTTCATTTTATTTTCTTTGTGGGAAGATGGATAATGCAAAAAACTTTTGTATTTTGCTGTCTTCGAATGCAGGAAACGTACTTTCTCATCGCCTACAGTGTTATAATTCTACCGAATTTTAGCAATAAAATTCGAATGATGAAATTAAGTGATTAACTTAGTATGTAATTATGGATAGCAGCTGTTGGCAGTTAAATAGTTTGTTTTAGCCATTGTTTGGTGGTAAAATAAAAATAAATAAATTAAGATAATAATAATACTCATATGGTACACAATTATTACCGTTAGGAAAATAATATAAAATTGTACCAGAAGAGTATACATAAACAGAACGATTCTCATGAAGTCTATACAAAATGGGATTAATTGGTAAACGTTGTCATCGTAATCAATTAAATATTTCTTATTTATTTAAATATATAGTTTGGAAATTTATTGTGTGGTCAATATATTAAATTTAGTAGCAATAAATCCTTGATAGTTACTTTGTGACGGATTTCGTTTTAAGCTTAAAGACTTTAGATAAGTCCATAGGAAGAAGTCCACGTAATTAGACCGATTAAATAACGTCTATTCTCTAAACATATTTCGGGGCTGATGTTAACCTATCAGGTTAGTTTAATTAACTAGGTTACATAACATAGCATAGGAGTTTCGGTTAGAAACATAGTAATACCACACCTGATGGACTACGCAAGGAAAAAGGAAAAAAGTGAAAGCAAAAGGAATATAGAGACTTCACTCTATAAAAAAGATCCAGGTTTAAAAACTAATCGATTGAAGAAAAATACCCTAAAGAAACTTAATCGACTGGCAACTACATCAGGGCCTTTTAAAGAAAATGAATGAAAGTCTTCCTCCCAGAAGGGCTTTTACGATTTCTGCAGTAAAGGATTAAAGAGAAAACAATTTCCACCGCAAAGGATCTTTACCGCCTAGCAGCTACACCTGAATATTCAGTGAAAATGAATGATAGTCTCACTTTCAGAAGTGTTTTTGCGATTTCTGTAGTAAAGATTAAAGGGAACCCCATTTTTAGCAATTGCGTATGTGGCTGGAATGCACTGCTATGTTACAAATCATATAGCGGCGGGAGATCTTCAAAACTTTTAATGCCCCTTTCCATTCATATAAAGTCCAAAAGGGACCAAAAATTCTCTGGCCCTCTTGGTTTTAGCCACGCTTGAATAAAATCAAATTCCTCAGAGGCCGTAATCTTGACAAAAGCGTGGTAATAGCCAACAAGCAACGGTAAAGTCTGAGATAAATGGTACATGAGTATTCTTTTCCCTCTTACACGACATTTGAGGTCTGATATCAGCTTCAGTGTCAGCAAAAATTTAGTTCTACCTGCAGAACTTCGATTTCTTAGAGTTTTTAAGTAAAAAAAAAAAAAAAAGAATACCTTGTCTATGTATCCTAGAAAGTCCTGAAAGATAATTAAGAGGACATGATTTTATTATACTACATAGCACTGCATTATCATAATTTTATAAAATGTTCTATTTTTTTTATTTGATTATGATTGATATGACCTCCTTACGTTTAAGAACTAAAGGGAATGCTTAAATTAAATAAAATGTTTTCTAATTACCTATTAACACATTTTCTTGCCTCATACTGCTTACCACACTGCTGTTGTTACCACAACAACAAACATTGTGTTTGTGTCTTTAACCCTGGGGTTAATTCAAAAGTTCAATGTAGTGTTGCTTAACGTTGTGCGTAAAGTGACTCTTTGTGTCTTAGAGGATGGATAGAGTGTAATAGGTCCCTGAGGGTGGTTTATTTAATTTGCAACACTAATGAGCCTATAGTAATAACAACAACAACACTTCATAACACCACTTTAAATCGAAAATGTGTAATCGGATCGTATAAAATGTAATCAAAACCCATAATTAATGCAAATACACTCAAAATCGCATCGAATTTTGTTGCGTAATTATAAGACCAATTAAATTCCAATGAAACTTCTGGAAAAACCTCCTTAAATTCATTTAAGTAAAGTTAAGCGAAAATAAATATTTTATTTACAAATCAATTTAATTATAAATTCCTTAAAATTGTTTGTAATTTTACCGCAACGTATTACGTTGGTTTTATTTTCGTTTTTTTTTTGTTTTTTTCCTTAACAAGTCAAACAATATTTCAATTTATATGCGAGAAAAAAATAGAAATGAAAATGAAAATAGAGACAAAATAAAAAAATGTAAACAAAAAAGTATTATAGAATCAGTCAAGGGCATGTATTTCACGGTCTGCTCTTTATTTGTGAATTCCAATAAGATAACACAATGAAATTGAGACGGAGGACAACAAAAAATCTAACAAAACAGAAAAAGAAAAATATTTTATCGTCCCTCCTTTTAATAATCATTTTGCAAGCAGGTTGAAAATTAATTGGATTCCGAGATTAAATACTAAAGAAAAGAAAAATAAACTATACATCCATGTCATTCTCTGATGATAACAATGCTCCAAACGACAGTTAGTTTAAAAGTTACAAAAAAAAAACAGACATCATGATAATTAGTGCAGTAGCGGCCATTAATACGAGAAGATAGATACCCATAGGCCAAGTATAGTACAATGCAGATATTCCCACCATATCATCCATCCGTAGATAAAGATAAGTCTATTCAATGCTGTGTGAACCCCATGTGTTAATCTATATTCAAGGCCCCAACATTTTTATTACAAACATTGAGGCCTTTTTTTTGTACTTTTAAGTATATTCGGTTTACAGGATAGATTCGCAATGACTTATTAATTATTTTTCCACTTACCCAATATCATATTCTATTTGGTTGTCAATATCATTATAACAACCGTAATTTGATCAAATTAAACTCATCTCCATAAGGAAAAAAGGCAGAAAGATAGAGAGGGAGAAGAAAGTAAATATTAAAACAAACAATGTTTACATAAACCATAATAATTGTTAACAGGTTTGATCAATTAAACTGTTATCCATAAAAGAGAAAGAGAAAGAGAGATAGAGGGTGAGAGAAAGGTACACAGAACCAAAGCATTAACAAACCACATAGTTATGGTTACCAGATGTGCTGTTTTATTGGCATTATAAGGCGGTTTTGCTTGTTTAATAAAGAATATGTTATACGAATGCGGTGCAATGCGGCCAAGTTCCCATCTATGTATTCCTATGCAAAGTATATGATGTTTTTGTAGAATATATAGGACATATGGCATCAATTTTAAGCTGGCAACACAGAATATTTTTTACCTGAATAAAGTAAATAAAAGGGGGAAAAAAATCAAAGAAATTCACAACCTAATGAAAGCAAAGATAGTGCAGACATTTTAAATATTGTCTGCAATCAACAGCTACAACATACAACACAAAAACGAACACAAAATTAAATGAAAACGAATCATATTAAAAAAAAAGAAATCCCTGAGATGACGAAAGAGAGAGTAAATCACAAAGGAAAAGGACAGCTATAAAACAAACAAATAAAATGTAGAAAAGAAAAAAAAAATCATTTACAGTTCTTAACTGTCATATGCCATAAACATTACACATTCAAACTTTTACAATTTTTCTGTTGTTTGCGACAGGCAAATAAACTTTCACAAACACACACACACGTACGTACGTACATACGTATACCGCTTATTCCTTTCAAGCCGGCTGATTTTGTTATTGTATTGTTGATGAGTTTACTCCTAAACAGTGTTGCCAGTACAGCCAGCCAGACTCTTTGGTAGCCAGACGGTTTATTAATTATTTATTTGCAGTTTATTGTACTTAAAGCGTTAAAATTTTTTAAAATATTTTGACAACAAATCGTTTAAGAGTTCTCTTTTGTTTTCGTTTCCAAGGGATTTGTAAATTTAAATGAAGACAACAAATAAAGTCTACAACACAATGCTTTTAAGCCTAATTTAATTATTAACATTTTAAAATTTTTCCATTCCATCGTATTATTTTAACGCCATTTATTTCTTTCAAATTGGCTTTGATTAATTATTCAAAAGTTTATGAAAGAGATGAAAAAGAAATTGTTTAGAGGACTCTCTAATGTAATAAATGGCCAATTAAGATTGCTAAATTAAGGCAATGAAAAAGAAAAAATTAATAAAATTAGAAATTAGATTGTTAAAGCTGTTAAAAAGTTATAAAAAAAAAACTGAAAAACAAAAGTGTTTTAATACTGACGTTAAAAAAGCAATCAAATGATTTTGAATTGAAATTAATTGAATTTTAATTAAAATTGAAAATACAGGGGGGTCAGTTAGTAAGCAATACAAACTTTAACTTTATAGAGTAGAAACAATATCAAGTGGGAATCAATGATTTCAAAAAGAGGGTGTGAAACGCTGCATATTATGTTATTGTTGTTATTTTTCTATTGCTCTGAGTGTATTTTTTTCCCATTAGCGTATAGTCATAATTACTTCCGTTCGTTCTATTTTTGTTTTGTTTGCCTTTTTAGCAAATTGCTTGCCGTTAATATTTATCGAAATTGCATACGTTATCGTATGATTGATTTTAATTGAAATATTTCATATTAATCATACGCACAGTGGTGTTGACGCTTGTTAGAATCACATACCGTCTACCTCAAATCGCTGAATTAATGCCAACGTTTCTTTTAGGTTATTTTGACAAAAATGCGGCCTAATAACATCTCCACAGTGTAAAGCTTAGCAAATCATCACTTTTTTCGAATGCAATGGCTTTCAACGACCATTTCTGAATTTACTGAATTCCATTTGTAACAAGTTTAGTTCTTGATGTAAGCAGAAGGAAGGAGATATTGTTCAAGAAATCTTAACTGAAAGGGTGTTGTTCGTGCCGCCAACTAAATGTATCCTCAACTCTTTCACTACATAAATCCTTTAGTCAGGATTACGACTTCTCACACCACTTATGCTATGTGTGTTAATTTAGTATACTAGTTTGACGGGGCCAACAGGTTAAAGTCGACTCCGACTTTGTTTGAGGAACTTTTGATGGCAATATTATTTACTCTTAGCTTTTTTTTGTCACAGCTGATCTTTTGTTTAGAGATGAACATACAATGCTTACTAGATTACGGCAGCTTCAATTCTTTCACTAACTGAAGCGAAATAGAAGACAATGCATACTTTGCTATGTTGCATGGCATTTGTAAGGCTTTCAGTTTCTCTTAATTCTTTTGTAGCAATACCGTACACAGTAGCCCAGTTGTGACTTCAACAATCACCCCGTAAGCCTCAAAACTGGTCACATTTGATTCGATAAGCGGTCTTCTTCACATGGCAAACCTTTCACTAAATAAATAACACTTCAGATGAAAGGTATTGAACAACTGACTACGTTGCCATATCGGCGACTTTGTAACCACTGAATGAATAAACCGCAATATAAAATGGCAGCATTTGAAGTTACATATGTTTGAAGGTTTGGTTATGGACCACATTCTTTTGACAGCATGTTCTACAGAATTTTTTGTCATATTCTGTTCTGAAAGCTAAACGGATTAAAAAAATAACAGAAACAATAAATAGGAATATCGGGTCGAATAGTTTCAAAAATAGTAAAAAAAATTAATCAATTAAATGATTTTTGTGTGATTCTCAAAAGAAATTGTAGCCATTTTAGTAAATTTTGCATTTCCTATTTGAAACCCGCTGTAATAATACCACAAAAAATCCGTCAAAAGAAATAAAACCTCGTATTACGTAAATAAAATACAAAAAGAAATCCGTTAGAAATCATTTTACGCCTCTATTTACGTTCTATCCAAATGGCTTAATTAAAAATTTAAAATCTTTTTTTAACAAAAAAATTCTATTCCCATAAAGTGAATCATATGGCCCAAGAGAACATTTATTGCACATATTATCGACATAAATATGTATTTATGTATGTGTTAGTAAAGGCTGACATATATTTTTGTTATTATTTAAACTGTTAGATTTGCTCACTTTTTAAAACACCAAACCATTGACTCTCAAAACAAACACCAACAAAACAAAACAAAACAGAGCAAAACACAACAAAATAAAAAAAACAAACAAACAAGTTGTATGCTTGAAATGAAAGGAGGAAAGTAAGAAAAGGTACCTTACCAAACAAACTACAACAACTACGTTAAAGAAACAAAAAAAAAATGGAAAAAGGTAAACAAATATTGTTAAAGAAAAAAAATAAAAACCGTTACTCTATATTTCTTTTTATTACGGTAAATCGCTTGAATAAATACAAATACGATGTTTACATTTCCCACTTGCTTATCCAATCTCAACCGTCTTCCACCGCTGTCTCTTATTCTAGTGTCTTCCTTTTCTCTCATACCTTTTACTGGTGGCTTATGCTCATATTTGTTGTTGTATTAGGATTTACATATGAAAGGGGTTTCAATTTTATTTTTTTTCTTTTTTTTTTGCATTCAAAGTATAAATGCTGGCACTTTCATCTTGTTTGCATGGTGGGATATTGTTGTACAAGTTAAGTGTTGTATTTAATGTGCCCGTTCAGTGCTTTAGTATGTTTTCCCCCCATTTTTTTTTATTGTTTAGAGCTGCCAGAGACGTAATAATTCAGTAGGCAGTAATGCTTAACAGGATTGTAAATATATGTGTGCTTGTTTTATTTCTATTTCTTTAATTTAATACATTTTTGTTGCTTATAATATAAAAAAAAATTTAAAAAGATTTCATTGTTTGATTTGCTTTAAATTTTTAAATTTTAATAAAGGTCTGGATACTCAAAACAATGAACTGCAATCGAAATCATTGCTTAGTTTAATCAATAAAATTTTATATTTCTCTGCCTCAAGAACAACTGGGGCCTAAAGATGCCGCTAAAATATGGTATTTAAATATATGTGCTCTATCAATAAAACAAACGAATTCGGATGATTCTAAGTTTTATCCAAAACTTTAAATTTTCAAACTGAATTATGAAATGGCGGGAACATACTCTTATAAAACGCAGATACTTTAGTAAAATCCGTTATCTGGTTGGCTATCGGAATTACAGATAAAGTATAAATTACAATAAAAAAATCTACAAAAAAGACCACGCAAGATTGAAGATAGAAGTCAAGATTTAATGTTGGAATCGAAAAGCTTTAGTTTCGCTTGCATTTGGGGGTAGATGGAAAGCCCAGCATTCTAGAACTTGCTACAACAGATAAATCATTTGCTTAGGAAAACTTCATGAAATTTAAACCAAATAAAGCATAATAATAACAATAAGAAGAATGATTTGTGACAGTCCTATGTTGTTCAAAATAATGATTAATCGCACGAAATTAACATTTTTACCTTCTCTTATCACATTATGGAAACAGTTTCTGTTTCGTTAATGACTGAACATAAGCATTAGTAGCATTGAGTTCACGTCTTTATGCTTGCACAAATACTTCAACAACATTGGCGAATTCTGCGGTGAATACAATGAATATTCAAATTTCCAATGGGTTTAATCAGGTCATCTGCATTTATTCTGCTGAATGTCTGAATTTCGTTCAAATTCTTAGTTGCTGCATACCACGGTCATACAAAATTAAAAGATGCAGGAATTTAATATTCATATTACCACAATAGTTTTCATTAAATCACTAGGAATTTTTTTTTTCACTGACAGCTTAATTTTCTATACTCCCCACGTTTAACCTACATTCTGTTACTCTTTTATAATTTCGTTTGTTCTAATGTTTATGTATCAGTCTAGTATGGTTCGGCAGAACGTTTTATTATATTTGTTAAAGAGCATTTCCTTACATTGAATACGTAAACATAGATTTAAGTTTATCACAGTGGTTTGGATTAAACAATTTACGTTAATTAATAGAAATTAAGACATTGAAACAATTTAATGGACTAAAGTTGCTGAAATATTCCCATTTCAATACACACCTTAAAAGTAAAAGTTTCTTTTTTCTTTCTCTTTTTATCAGATCCTTTTAAAAGTATTTATTTTCACATTCATTACCACTGTGCACTTCTCAAATAACTGCTTTTTGTTTACACAAGCACATGGTTGCACAAAAAGTGGAAATCGTCTGCATTTCTTCTTTATTTTTAGAAAACAAAAAATAAAAAAAGAAAACAAATTTAAGGAAATCAGTTTAAGGCTGTAAGAAAAAACTTTCAACAACAATACAAGTACCATTAAAATTTTGTATGCATATTAAAATTCTTATTACTTTTTCCTTTTTTATTAAATGAAATTGTAACACTAAAAGGTTAAAAAATGAATGAAAGAAAGAAAGAAAAAAAAAATAACAACGTTTTGCAACGGCAACACTTAAATACACAATACATATTATTTTGTTTTGCTACGTGTTTACTTTAAATGCATACAATTGAGTTGAGTTAGTATTTGAAGGAAATATTAACAGTGCTAGTAAGTGTTGGTATTTTTGTGAGAATATGTGTTATTTTATGCTTTTAACTTTACTTGCTATGTATTGTAGTTTTGAATAAAAAAAAAAACCGAATAGCACGAGTTCTAGTGGCGAGGTTGAGTTTCCTTTCCTCATGGTAGTGCTAATCACCAACATCTAACAACTGGTTGCTCTTTTACATACTTTGCTTACTTTCACTGTCTCTCTTTCTCTCTCGCACTATACTCAATAAAATACCGTCTTTTTGTTTACAAAACAGCATTTGTTTTGTTTGTAATTTTACAGTTGGCTTGAAGTGGTATTTGTTTTGTTTTATAGTTGTAAGTTGTTAGTGTTCGTATTTATTTTTGTTTTCTTTTTTTTTTCTAATGCAGGCCACAGCTGTCGGGGGCTTTGCCGTTACTTTTATGTGTAGTTGTTTTTAAAGTTAAGTGTTGTCGAAAATGCGCTTTTATTTTCATTGGTGGGCGATTTTTTTTTGTTTTCGAATTTATTTGTGTATAGATTTCAAATGTTCAAAAAGAGTATTTTTCGTTTTCTTGTTATCTTTAGGAGAACTTTATATTTTTTTTTATTGTTGTTTACTGTAGTAGATTTGTTTTTATTATTTGGTTTTTATGTTTTCGTTTAAAACAAAAGAAAATAAATTGATTAAATTTGTTTCGTGTTTGGTTTTTTATTTTGATAACTTCAGGGTTAAAAATATGCAAAAATATACAGAATGGTATGGAAAATGTATGAACATTTCCATGGAAATATGTAATATTGTTTTTATTCTCAAATTTATGTTGAAATTAAACGTTACATTTTTAATTAGGTTTACAAGAAAAGGGTGAAAAATGTGCAGAACTATAGAAAGGTGTCTTTTTTAAATCAAAACAAAAGTTTCTTAGTCTTACTAGCATTATTCTTTTCAATATTAATCATTTGTCAGAGTAGCGAAAAAGAAATTTATTCAATCCCTGCCGTACATATTCAAGTCATGTTTTTATACCGTTCTTCAAAAATATTTAATTGATTAAAGTACTAATGCTAAGGAGCGGTTATTGATCGGCGTACGTGGTGAGTTGGACTATGCACTTGCTTGAGTTCTTTCCGCTATGTAAAGATATATTACCAATGGTGCACTATTGGCCTTAGTTAACATTTTTAGTGCATTAGTATTGGTGTTTGTTGAAGAGCTGCACTATACTGAGACCATACGATCTATTGTATTCCTCTCATACTTTATAGGATATCCCTATAATGTTTCTTCTAAGCGTATTGTCCTCACTAAGTTCAGTATATTACTTGTTATCACCAATGCTAGTTCCCTGTCTAGCATTTAGTAAGTACCCTTTTTCTGAAGTCCTTTAATACCTCACAGATTCGAAGGATGTGTTCCGATAATTCATTTTAATTGTCACAGAATCTATATGTTGAGCACAACAAAACTTCCATTCTGAATAACTGTACCCTGAGCCTATCGTGACCTGTGAAAAGATCGGTTATCTTTTATTTCAAAATAAAAGTATTGACTGCCTCAAGTCTTCCCGTTCGTTCAACACACTTTTCCAAACATCTGCTCTGAATATGAAATCTATCAACGACGTGCAAGCTACTCTCATGGTGAGTTGAATATGCGGAGGTGTGAGATATTCAATTCGGAACTAGGAGGGACTTGTGTGTTGCAGAGTAGTCATAGATAGGAGATATGTATGTGTCTCATCCAGTTCTGGTGAAATGAGACTATCTAACGTATTCTAACTAGACAAAAAAAAAAAACATCACCCGCTATATACAGACCTACAAATGAACTAAAATTTCTTTGCATTTTTTTATTGTTTTTAAATGTTGCACCCTCCAAAGAAAAAACCAAGGGGGGGTTCAAAGTTGAATTATTTTTTTTTTCTGTTTTATTAATTTCTCTTTAAACACGGTTTTTTCCACCAGCTGTTATGACAACCATATTGACATGTTCATTTTCTGAACATCTTCTAGAAGTTGTCAAAAAAAAAAATTAAAAGAAAAGTTCTTTTCTCTTCCCTTGGCGCATTTAAAACGAATTTAAAAATAAACTTTTCTGTGTGTTTGTAGCAATAAAAAGTCAAAAAACAACAACAAAAAAATCATAATTTCAGTTTATAAAACAATATGTTGTATAGGTATGTACTTGTGTGTGCTCGTATTTCTCTAAGCAACTTGGGTTTATTTTAAAAAGAAAATGAGAGAGTGAGTGAAAGTGTGTGAGTGTGTGATGAGTTGTAACAAGAATGAGTGAATGATTGTAACACTTTGAAAAAGTTTTTTGTAAATAATTTTAGGCAAACGAAAGAAAGAGAGTGCCTAAATTAATTTGTTGATGCCAAGAACAAAAAAAAGTTTTCTACTCCAAAAATATGTTGAAAAAAGTTTCCGATTTCAAAAGTTATTGTAATGTGATGCTAAAGAATCTTGTAAAACAAAGTTTATTTTGCTTGTGTTTCTAGTGTTCGAAGAAAAAAATCCTTTTTTTTTTCCTAATGAAATTGAGGTTTTGCTTGGATTTTTAGTTGATAATAAATGTGGAGGCTTTACGAATGCTTACAGTAGAGCACAATAGAAAGTGTAGCAAGTTTCAGAGTTTAAGTTAAATTTTGAAGTGCAAACCTAAGCATTTGGAAGCTAAAGCTGTTTAAGGACATTATTTTGAAATTTATGTTTTAAAAAGGGCATTCGAGGATTGTAGTTTTTCAAATAATAATCTGTGTCTACAGAAGTTGCCGTAGTCTAGTTGGTAGTGGACCTAAGATTCAAGCCTCAGCTTAGTCATCACGAATAAAACGAAAACGGAGTCGTTGTTAAACTGTAGGTACCGCCAATCATTGATAAAATAAATGCACATAGATTGGGTGGCGTGAAAAGCTAGGTTGTAATCGTGACTAAAGGATTGTAACGGATAATTAGGTAAGAAAGTAAGTGATAACATTATACGCCTAATAGGTAGGCGAGTAATGACACCTAACCTAATATAAATTAAAACCGCTCCTATTTTTCTTTATTACCTCGTACAAGAATTCAAATATTTGGTATGCATCCTTATAATATAGGCGCTTTACTGTTAGTTTTATTGTCAAATATTGTTGTAATTTTTTTCCTTTTCTTACTTACTCAACACAATTAATTTTCAATTCTTGCAAACTTAACTTTAATTTGTTATCCTTGATACTTTTTTAAAGAGTTGAACAGTTCAAACACTCATATTACATGTTTAAAACGTTTAAAAATTATATTCGATTTCTTTAAAGCAACATAAATTATGTTGCCATGGCACATGGCACCCTCATACAAAACACCACTCTGTTGTTACTCAACAGACCTTGAGAAGAAAGAAAACAAGATTTAAATAACTTGTCAATAACTCTTTAAATGTTTTCAAATTGATTGAATTATTTACAAAAAAAAAAAAAAAAAAAAAAAAAAAAAAAAAAAAAAAAAAAAAAATTTGTATAAACAATTTAAATGCTTCTACAATTTGCCAGTTTGAAAGCCATTGAAAAGTATTATTATTGAGTTGTGAGCTGCTACTACTACTGTTTTATTGCATTACGTTTTGCCTGTTTAAGTACTTTAAATCAGTTGGGGCCAAACACGTGAAAAGAAAAGAAAAAAAAAAGAATTGAAACGGTAAACAACAACAACAACAACAACAATAATAAAATATTGAAATCCTTTTAAATAAATTCGAAGAAGAAGCACAACGCAGCATAACATAATGCTCAACAATAAAATGATCTTCCACCAAACAAATACAAACACAGGAGAAAAAACCCGAACGCAAACAATAACGAGAGTAATAAAAAAAAACTACGAACTCAAATTCCATTTATAACAAGACAAATAACAACAGCAATGATAGCAGCAACAACAACCACAATGTTAACAGAAAAAATATGTCTAAACTTAAGGAATTACAACTACACGTACACAATGTTTGTTTTTTTAGCGATGGTTAAAAGGATAATGACAACTACACGTACAAAGTCATTTGTTATGAAGTCTACTTTATTCTGAAACTGAATTGTATTGAGGGGAAAGAGAGAGAGAGAGAGAGAAAGAGAGAGAGAGAGAGAGAGAGAGAGAGAGAGAGTTTTTTACCTATTTTAATGGGCTGTCCTATAAAGAAATTGGTTTTTTTTTGTGAGTGAAAAATGAGAAGCAGTTCTTATTTTCAGTTCTATACAGTGTTGCCAAATCTTTCAAATATTTAGGAATCAATTTTCTCCCAAAAAAGGAAACATTTAACCAAGATTAGGTTAGGTTAGCTTACGTTCCATTGGGCTATCACATTCTCTTTATATACCAGGCAATGTACTTTATTATAACTAAAGGTAGCTTCATCAGAAGGTCGCTTCCTCTTCATTTCAGTTGTAACTACTGCAGAAAGTAGTTTTTTCTCCTCCCTGGGATAAATTTTGATCAGCCCAACAAAGTGTTTGAATAACCCCATGTCTACCCAAGATCTTCCAATCTGGTATATATTCTGGGTATGCACGCAATACAATGGAGACTACATTTTTGGACAAGATTGGATGAAATTAGGAAATCTCTTTAGCGGTCGAATATAGGCAATGGATGTGGTATAAGTTGATTGTATCACATACATACATGCATACATACATACGTAATTGATTTTTACAACCATTTAGTCAATATTACGATCTAGTTTCTCACACCACTTATGCTGTGTGTGTTAATATTATACATGAGTGGCGGGACCTACAGTTTAAAGTCAGCTGTGAACGACAGAATTTTGAAGAAATTTTTCATGGCAATTTACTCTCAGAGTTGTCGCCAGAAATCTGCTGAGAGCCAGTCGTCAAAGAAATATTTCTCTTATTTCGTTTGGTTGGAAATATCTGACCTGCTGTTTGAACCATGGTCTCACGTCTAATAAGTCAACACACTATCTACTAGACAAAGGCGACTCTGATTGTATCATCATTAATCCGGTGAGCTTCCTAATGCCAGTCCTTTACAGATCCCTAAATGTATACAAAGGAAAAATAATCGATTTCTAAAGAATAGCCTCATTTCTGCACCTTCTGCAGAAGTCATTGGCCAGACGATCAAGATCAGTGTAACTTGAATGAGTACTCAGGAACTAATTCACGATAGTACACACAATACCACTAAACAAATAACTTAAGTTGTTGAAAAAATATTTCAAATCAAATGGCAACACTGATTCTCTAAAGAAATTATACAAAAAAGAGCGAGAGAGAGAGAGAGTGTTCTTTTTTTTCTGTTGTTTACAGTTGATGGGTATTTTTGTGGCAGTAATTTTCTCATTTCACTGTTTAAACAGGCAAAGAAGTTAAATATTTAATAACAGGGGGGCACCTTTTTCATTTATTTGTCTAAACTTTTAAGGATTTTAAACAATTTGCATTGGAAGCGAAGTCCTTAAATAAAATTAATAAAGAAAATTGTTTTAATTGTATAAAGGGTAATTGGACTGTGGTTAGAATTATTAGAATTGTTTTTTTCCCAAAGATATGCAGTTAAATTATAATGAATAATTCGCTAACTGCCCTCGTATGTTGCTGTAAATGTCTCTTATTTAAGGAAAAATTCCTTTTTAATTTTATTTGCATTTTAAATTCTCTTTTGGAATAATTTCTCTAATTGTAGTTGCATTGCTTACTAAAACTTACATGCTACGGCAGTAAATTCATTAAACTGGACACCTTAAAACATGCGATTAAATTGAACTCGTAAACTTAAATGCATTTGCACTGCACGTACATATGTAGGCATAAATGTTTGGAAGAAAATTGCTTAAATTGTGGACTACACTGAACATGAGACATTTCTTAAAATGCTTCTGAATTAACGAAGTTAACTTTACTTGTTTGACTTTGGACTGTATATACATCACTTCCTCATGTAAAACATGGTAATTAAGTCTGTTATTTCAACTCTCATTTCAATGATTACAGGTTCAAGACAACAACTCTCGTTCTGTTGCTCCCTCTGTCTCTCTCTCTTTCGCTCACTTGCTTGTTTTGTTATAATTTAGAGAGTGTCAGAATTTTAATATGATTATTTGAACTCATATTTATGCACATACGCATATCGGCATACATATAATGACACAAAACCAATTATGGTCTAATTAGACAAAATTTTTTTAAGAAACAGCCGAGAATATTTTGTAATTTTTTCTTTTTAAAGAAAATGAAATTTCAATTCTTTTTTTCATTTATTATCATGAAGAAATGAATTTCTTGACAATATTGTCAAATATTTTTAAAATAAGGTATTAAAGTGCGATTAATATAAGATGGTGTAGATGTAGAAAGACATCTACGTTAAAGCGTTAAAGCTTATATTGCTTCTCTACAAACCAAAATACTGCCATATGCCAAAATTATTACAGGTCAACCATAGAGATTAAAAAAATAGGTCGAGAAGCTAGGTCGTAAGTGTTGGGCCAATTATGTATGCATGTATGTGTGTATGCATGTATGTATGTATGTATGCACGTATGTATGTATATATGCTTGTATGTATGTATGTATGTATGTATGTATGTATGTATGTAAAATACGTCCGTTGCTTACAAGATAACCATTAGAGATCCTTTGGCCAATAGATTACAGGAGGAGAGTCTGTTATTTTGCTCTTTTCTTGTAGAGGCCTTTACTGTAACTTATAATATTGAAAGATTCAAGCCGATTATATATAAACTCTACTCCCCCTTTGCTCCCTGTCATGACCTAGTTCAAACACAAAACACTTCTTTAACAGGGGCCATCGTCTGGGCATTCCAAACCAAACAACACAACCGTTTCTAGAAACTGTTCGTCTCTACATCTCCTTACAGATCCAATAAGAGGATCTTTTTCTTTATTCCTTCCTTGAAACTGCTGTTCTAGCCCAGGATAACGTTGATATATTTGGCCTCAAAAAACAAAAGGTTCAGAAGCCATAGATTTCCAATAGTTTTTCAAAATAGGCGAAGTATTCAGAGAGCGTATGAGTGATATTAATTGAATTCAATTGTACGGGAATTAATATCAATTATACGCAGTGTGTTGAAAAATGAAATTAAGACAGTAAAACGTTTAATGAATTTATTAAAAAAAAGAGAAATGATGGATGATAAATATATTAACTTTTTATAGGAGAAGCATTACGGTTATTGAAAAAAAAAAAATCATTAAATCTTATTAAGAAATAAATCAATAAATTATTAAAGCAATCATTTGCAAAACTATTAAACAGCAGAATTAAGAAATTTTAGTGGCGTGTGTAACAGATTATTAACAAAAATGTCGCACTTTTCCACAATATTGGAAAACTTGCGCATGGTGGCCATAAAACGCAGTCCATTAACACAGCAGAAACAAAAACAACAACAACAACAACAGCAACAACAGCAATCGGCAGCAGTAGCAACAACTGCCACCTCAACACCACAGCAACAACACAGCATAAATCCTGCTTGTTTATTAGCCAAAACAACCAGCAACAGTGATGATCTGCAACTGGAGGACAACAATAGCAATAATAAAGACATTAAAGTCGTCATCAATAAACAGCCACCCACACCACAATCTCCTCAACCACCGGGCACAAATGCTGTCCACAATCATAATAGCCATGACGATAGAGATGAAGACATTAGCATCAGTAGCAGCAGCAAATCAAATCATTGCACTGCGTCGGATAAAAAATCCTCAGCTCATCACAACCATAAGCGGCAGAGTATATCAGCTAGAGGCTCTATAGGGTCATCAGAGTATGCGGCTGCTCAACGTAGCTCACCCGCCCGTGAACGTAATCGTGGTGGCCAAAGTGGCATTGTGGTTGAAATTGATGGCAGTGGTGATGGTAAAAAATCAACAGGTTCACGTGGCAATCGTGAACTGTCACCCACACCAAAACAACAGCAACGCAAAATGTCAACTGATTTTCGTTCGAGAGCCGGCAGCTTTATACACTTAGACGAGGAGGGACGCAGTATATTAATGCGTAAGCCGGTACGTTTAAAAAACATTGAAGGTCGTCCTGAAGTCTACGATACTTTACATTTCAAGGGCAGAGAGGTGAGTGCCTTTTTTTTTTGTAATTCTCCTTTATTTTTCAATTTTCTTTTAAAAGGTTTTCTGTTTTCTTTTCTTTTTTTTTATTTTTTATTTGAAACTTTGTAAGTGAAATCGTTTGGAAAACATTGGTAATTGTTTCGTTTTGGGAAAAGAAGCAAAATTAATTTTTTTGTATAAGATTTTGAAGGAAAAGAAACGGAAATCTAGGGAAAATTAAAGATTTAAAAGAAGAAAAGAAAAAAATATTTAAAAATTGCTTCAATTTAATTTCCTTAAAAGAAACTACAAAATCCATCTGAATCTTGCTGTGCATTGTCTTGAGCAAGAGTAGAAATCAATGGTGCTTGGAAGATTATCCTCATAGTACCGCTTCACTTTTGTTCCAGTTTCTGTTCTCTATCCATTCGTATACCACAGAATGGTCACTGTCATACTTAGGGTTATTGCAAAGTATTTTTCAAAATCATCAATTTTACTGGTTCGGTCCAGGGAACAGTTTATAAATGAAACTAAAAATCATAACATAACCTAGCAGCTCTTTAGTGAAATATTTTCAGCCGACAATTTATTTGCCTGATAAAAGTGCAACATATTTGCACTAACTGAGGGCAATATTTTTAAAAGAGACACGAATCTGTTGCTCCTTTTTACATCATTTAAGGAAAATCACTCGAAACTTATATTGAGAAGTGGACAAAAGAGGCTTCAAAAATTAAACTGCTATTCCTACAATTATGTACATAGGCTTACCGATTCGTAAACAAATAATAAAAACATTAAAAACAACAACAACAATATAAATAACAAACACTTTCTGATAATAAAAACAGGTCTTAAGTTGTGCTAAAGAGCTGATTAAAAGGCAGAGAGTAAGAGGGAGTGAGAGAGTGAGTAATACCAAAACAATAAATAATAACAGCGGCATTAGGTACTAGTGTTGCCGTGGAGCTAACTAAATACTGTTTATCAGCGTACTTTTGTTTTTATTTAAAAAAGTTAGACCACAGGTTATTAAAATTGTAGCAAAGTAAACAATACTGATGGGAATTGTTTTACAATTACATGCAGAGTTCTATGATATTATTACAATTAAAGTAAGGGGTCATCATAATTATATTTAAAAGCCAATAAAAAATAATTTAAAACTACCTTTTATGACCCTTTTTTAAGCACCCAAAAATTTTATTACAGCCATTAAAAAAAAAGCCTAGACAAAACCTTTCTAATGAAATTGTATTTGACTAATGAAATCGACCATTTTCTTCTTTTCTTAATTGTTAAATAATTTTATTGCCTTCCCCCGTCCTTTTTGCAAGCCTAATTATTGTTAAGAAACAATGCAAACGAAACGAAAGGTTTTACCTTTTAAAGCCTGCTTTAAAGCCACTTTTTATTCACTTCAAAAGCAACATAAAATAGAAAAGAAAATAAAGGCGGTCTTTTTTTCATAAAATTTTTCCGCAATGTGCACTTGTTAATTAATTCCCTAACGTTTATGGCGGCTTTAAATGTAACGGTGAATGTCTTATGAAAGGAAGAAGAAGGCAAAAAAGAAGAAAAATCGTAAAAATAGGGAAGAATAACACGACAAAATATATGCTTTTCATATTTCTTTAAAAGAAAACACATAATTAAGGTGGTTCCATGCGTATTTACAGTACCGCTTACAAACTTTGTTGCACAAAATGACTAAACAGCTTTCATACGTTGCATTAGAGACAAATCTAGTTTAACCCTGCACCATTGAACGTGTAGGTTCTTAAAAGGACATTTATTTGTGAACAGATCCAGATTTCTTTCCTTTAAAGCATATGGTATCAATGAGTATCTTCCCTCTTACCTTATTATACCTTTGCTTTACTTCAATTTCAATTAATGAAGTTTCGCTACATAGCAGGTTCTAGGTTGTTCTGTGTTGTTGTATTGACTTTAGTGATGAGTAACTTTGATTATTCAGTTGTACTTTTGAGTCTTTATCACCAGCTTCGCCTTCCTATGATGTTCAGATTCAGAGAACTTTCTGAATAAATAATTTGGAGAGGAATTGTAGCCTTGTAAGACTTCATTAAGGGTTGTGTTAGTGCCCATTTCCTGCTATGAAAAAGTAGAGATTTTCTCTTATTTCCAGTGATGATCTCTGCAAAATTGAGATTACCGGAGTTGTAATTTATATTCTAAAGTCGAAAGATTACGAAAGATAGGAATTGTAAGATTAACAATAACAAATCAACAAACAGTTTCTAGAAGTTACCAGACTTAAAATTGTAGTAAAATCCTAATGTAAGAACATTACTGTTGCAATATCTTATTATTTTTAATAGTTTTGGGCGTAAATCAAGTTGTATGACGAGGATATGAGATAAAAAACTTTATTTGGATAAAAAAAACTGTAGGGTTGTCATATCTTGAAATATGAAATTAGAACATGAGACTGTATTACTGTGCAGTTATTAAGATATAAAATATCGTGCTAAGAGACAAAATATTTAAAAAAGATAAAGTCTTGGTAAAAGTAAATGAAAATTTCATTCACTTTTATAACAATTTTGTTTCTTATTTTCTTACAAAATAAATAAAAGACAGGCGAAGAAAAAATGAGCAAAGAAATCCAAGTGAAATATTAAAATTTATGTTATCAGAGGTAAAATGTTGATTTTCCGCTTTTCCGCTGAATGTTTTTATTAAAAAAAAATAATAACAAAAAAACGGAATAGAAAAGTAAATAAATTTGGAGAGTCGAAACAAATAAATTGAGCAGGAGTCCTACACTACTAAACAACATACAAATTGAAAAGAAATTGTTTTCCATGCGAAAACCCTTCTTAATTACCATTTAAAAATAAACTTGTTCTTGGAAGACCTAGTACAATCGCACGCCATCCTTTTTTCTAAAACTTCAACACTGAACAACGTACTTGACAGTACAGTTATTAACAATTTATTATAAACAATTCACTTTTAGTGGCTCTTCTATTTTAAGCTCCACTTCCTGGTTGTACTACAACAGAGCAGATAGAAGAGTAAGAAAGAGAGAGATAGAGAGAGAGAAAAAGTGTAAAAGAGAAAATAAAAATTTATAAAAATTTTTCTCACATTTAACGAACGTTTAACTTAATTACCCCTTACTGTTTCAGACATTCATTAAGAAAAGAAACTAAAAAAAACGTAACAAACTGAAATGAAATACTTACTTGCCACAAAATAACACTAACGAATGCAATTTAAGCTTGCCACAGCAGCATTTTGTAAATGTAATAGTTTCTCTTTTTTCTTAACAACAGCAATAACCAGGTTCTAACTCTCTCCACTCTGTTCTCTTAATTAGCTTGAGTTTGTTGCACGATTGCCCAAGAAATTTTCGTAAAAGTCTGAAAAATTTAACAAAAACATTAAAATTCAATTAATTTTCAAGCATTTTTAAATTATTTCCATATTTTTACTTTATTTTCATTAAATGCAATGAGAAGAAAATAAAATTATTATACTCTTTAAAACAATCACTCACTCATACTTTCATGAACTCATTTTTCTACTCATACTACTTGGAATGTAATTCCTGTTGTTTAACTACAATAAAAAACACGAAAGTGTAAGCCAGGGAGACAGAGAGAGAGAGATAGAGAAAAAACCATTTAAAGAAATCTCCGTTAATTTTATTTAAACAAGTTGTTGCTGTAAGTGTGTGTGTTTTTCAATGGTTGTCAGTAAATCATAGCGATGCAGTCTGTGCAGATTGTTCTGCTACTGCCACTTATCCTTGGTTGATTGTTATTTCGTATAAAAAAACACAGTGTTGCCAGTGTTTTCTTTTTTTTTCTTTAATCATATTAAACGCTTCTTTGTTCTTTGGACAATGATTTAAACGTACGTTGAAGTAAAAAGTTATCCATTTTTCTGTTACAAAAGTAAAGTTAAATAAAACACTCAAACAGTTATGATTTCATTTCATTATAACCCTTATGTACAATGACTTCTTCACGATCATTTTTCTCAAATTTATGATTATGCTTTCTGCAGGCGTTACTTAGGAGATATAGGCAACGAAGAACAGGTTTGGAATGCTTGATACCAGAGCTATCCAGCCCAGTCTATATTTTATTCACTACATGAATGCAGTCGTATTGTAAATGAATTTAAACTTAAGACTCTACCAGTAGGCACTGTGGATTCTTATATATTGAAATAGTAAACAATCCTTTTCAATTTCTCTAGTAAAAGTTCACTACAATTGCATTTCCGTAAGATATTAGTAAAAAAGAAACAGTGGCAACACTTTTACAAGGAGTGTCGGTAGTGGTATGTCAGCTAACAGACGATTTAATTACAATATTCCTCCATAATAACAACAGTTGTTTGAATGCAATGAGAGGAAGTGGGAGAGGAGAACACAATACAATATCACTGTAGAAAAAATAAGAAAAAAAAAACAAGAAAACAACAAAAAATAATAAAAAATAAAAACAAATAAAGAGGTTTGCTTGGATGATGAGAGAGTAATGATATGTAAGAACATTTCTACACTCATTTTAAATTCTCGTTGATGAGTTAAAGAAATACTTGCACTTAAACGCATATGCATACATACACAATATGCACATTAAACGCATATACATACATACACAATATGCACATTAAATTCTTATTAAAAATAATAAAAAAAAGCGATTGTGGCTGCCTTAATATTGTAATACAAAGAAAATAAATACATCCTTATGTTGTTTTGTTTTTATATGTGTGAGTGAGTGAATTTATGTCTTTTTGTTTACTTTTCTCTTTTCCCGTTTAATGTAGTGTTAGTTCTTAAAGCTCATCAGGTGGATTAATTTTTATTTTACTAACATTTCTGTTGTGCTTATTCTCTAACTCTCTGTCTCTCTGACTCTCTTCCTCTCTTCCTCTTATGTTTAAATAATTATATTTGAAAAGTGGCATGGTTTAAGAACGCTGTTGTTTATTGAGGGATTAGTTTTTATGATTTGCTGTTCTCTTTAATTAATAATGTAAGGTTAAGGAATCACCGTAAGGGAAAAATCTAAGAGCATTAAACAAAAACAAAAAGAGAAACCTTATGTTGAAAACAAAATAAAAGCGGAAATAAAATTAAGAATCATTAAAATGGATGGAATTTCTAAGTCAAGAAAATGAAATATTAAGGATTTAGACTAAAGACGTTAATTATCAAATAATTTAAAAGGTATTTGAGTTGGAAAGAAAATAATATTCAAGGTTTTCAGCATCAGTTAGCATGTTTCTATTTTGTTTTAATGTGCTCTCAATTTGTTTTCGTTTATTTTTTTTAAGTTTTTCAAACTTATTCCTTTCCAAAAATAGTTAAAAACTTACTGAGCCTGAAAACTATCAAGTAAAACCATTTCAATTGCTTTAAATCCTCCAAAAAGTACTTTGAATAGCAACCATGGCTATACATTTGCTTGGCAGCTGTGTTTAAATTGCCGCCGATAAGGAGGGAAATGAAAACGAGAACAGGGAAGAATAGAAGTGTAACGGAACATGTGGAAATGCAAAGCAACAGAAACTTTGTTTATGAATATTTTTCTTGAAGTTGCAAAATTTTATGAAATTCTTTGTTTGTTCTTCTATTAAAGTTGTGCTATTTTTACAATATTTATGTTGTTGTTGTTATTGTTTTAAAGACTTAACAAATAATTTCATGTTCACTTTGTTGTCTTTGTTTTTTTTTTTTTAGATTTTATCATGTTCAAAATCAACTTGCATGAGCAGTGTCATGAATTTTGGCACAGCACCAGTAGAGGCGCGCAAAGCAGATGTGGTTTTGGATCATGCCAAGGATTTTTTGGATCAATATTTTACCTCAATTAAAAGGTTAGTATTTTCATAAATAAATATCCGTGTGTATAGAAAAATTAAATTCAGAACTGCAATGCTTTTTTTTGCCATCATAAATCAATTGAAATAATTTTCACCAAAAAACAAAGCTCTCTTATTCCATTTAACATTCAATAAAAAAAGATAAAAAAAATTTACAATATTTTATGCACAATATTTATTTCCTTTTTTTACTGTGTACCTAGATTATCTTGTGCAGCGCATGAGGCCCGCTGGAAACAAGTGCGTCAAAGTATCGAAACAACTGGCCATTATCAGCTGACCGAAACGGAATTGATTTATGGCGCTAAATTGGCTTGGCGTAATTCATCGCGTTGTATTGGTCGCATACAATGGTCGAAACTACAGGTAAATAGTAGCCATTATAAGGGGAAGTTACTAAGTTTATATGTAGTAGTAATTTATTGAATACTTTTCTTTAAACAATTGTGTGAAGGAGAGATGCTAGAGAGAAAAATTTTGATTTATTTACGGATTGTTTTTTTGGTTTTAAATTGGGATTTTGAAATCTACTATAATATCAGTGAGTGCCCGATAAGTACAGCCACCAGCCTGAGTACGTCACCTTTGCTGTGAATTGTAGCCGAACAAGGTTGTCTGATATCTTATGCGGGTCAAAAGAGTCTCGACATCCTACAGAATCCTTTAATTTGCTCTTTTACAAGTAATAAGCTCTTGAGTGATGTCACTAAGTGACAAGTGACGTCACCTAACAACATACACACTTGGCTCTTCACGAGATCCTTCATGCTTCAATTCGTCTGTGCATTTAGTTTTAATGCAATCCTGGTGACTTGAAATCTACATAAATGTCCCCCAAGAAACTAGGTTGCACTCTCTTTTTTCAACCTAGAAGTGGTAATATGCTATCGAAAGACGAAAATAACCTCGTGGTCGTATGTAGTCTTCGTTAGTGAGAGTTACTTGAAGTGTTCGGAAGGCTATATTTATAATTTCACTTAGTCTCGGTCGGGAAAGCATTGAATCCTCCGATAAAATTATCCTCTGAACCATTCATGGATACCTTGATATCGAACAATCACGCAGATGGACAACGCCAAACGATCTTGGTATTCGCCTACATGTTTACCTTTGTGATCGATTCCTGTCTCATATTCGAGTGATCACTTAAAATCAAAATCACTAGGCCGTGCGAGATGTGGGTACCGCAACTGGAGGTATGGTTTGCAACTGTTTGGCATTCCCTAAGTTTATGTGGTCACAAGGAGCTTAGTCTTGGCCAAAAACTTTATGTTGCTGAATGATGATTTTATGCACAAAGTATAAGGCTTAACTAGCATACTAAATTCTCTCCACGGTTAAATGCATGTCAAACACAAGCAAATGAGGCCATTTGTTAAAAATTAATAGAAGTTAGTAGAAACTGATAGCAGGCAGTCTTGCTCCTTTAAACAAGAGGCGGACAATTCGAAAAGTGACAGGGTTATAGGCATTGGAGTGCTCTGTTTCTCAGTTCCACATAGCCTGGTATCTAGCAGAGATTCTATCGTACTCGAGTCAAACTCATATGTGGCGAATTGCTTGGATAGAGGCTGCTAGAACAACGCCTGTCCAATAGTTAAATGCCAAGAAAATGAATTTCAATTTAAAAATAACATTTTATTGGGGGAAAAAATCAAACTATTTTTACGATATGCTGGTTTTTTTTCACATTTCAGTGTCGGGTCGGTTTATTTTCAATTTTTAGCCCTCAGTTTAGAATGCTTAATTATAGATTTAATTTTAAAACAAACTAAGCTACGAATAAAAATTAAGGCATTAAGAGTTTTGTGTAAAACAGTTACAGTTACAACACCTCTCGTGCTTTTGGGTTTTATGACTCTGTTTCAGAGCATTTTAATTTGCCTTTGCGGCGTTTATGTTGCAGTTTTTATAACGAATTTAAATATGAATTGATGAAAAGTCATTTAATATTTTACTTTTGAAACAAAAACAACTACAATAACAATAACTACAATGACTGTCATAAAACCGAATTGTTATCAACAGATTTGTTGTGACAACTGCACACAAATTGTGTTAAAATGTAATGAAATAGGGAATGAGGCGTCGGTTGAGCCTGAGCGCGCATGAGAGTACTCGAAATATTTTTTTTGTATTTTTGGGAATATTTTTTTTAACTTAAAAAATGACAACATAACAGGAATAACAACAACAACAACAACAACAACAACTATTGCATAACAAAAATATAAACGCAAATTTTATTCTGTCCAACTTGTGGGATTCGAAAGTAATTTTTGTTTATTTATTTAAACAAATCACGCAAAAATTTCATTAAAACTTTAGTCATATTGTAGAAATGTATGTACGAATGAACAAATGAATGAATGAATGAATGAATGAGAATTATAAAAAAAAAACTGAAACCCAAGATTCAAATGAAAAAGGTTACAGTTTTCCTTCCCTTACTGGTCGGTGGACTTTTTTTTTTGTAATTAAATGTTCCAGTTCGTGTTAATTTTTAATGTTTTTCATTTTCATTTGAGTTTTTGTTTTTTTTTTAATTTTTTTCTTTCTTGTTTTTGAAATGAACAAGTGAAAAGTCCTCATAATTAAAGTATTTCCGTTTAAAGTCATCATAAACTGTCAGCAACGACAATATTTGAACACGTTTTATTATGGCCAAAAATCTTCAAATAAAATCAAATGAAATGAAATGTTAAGTTAAGAACATCCACAGGGTGTATGCAATTTAATTGAGACATGGAAGTTTTAGTGATGATTTTAGTTTCGAAATAAATGCCAGAGATAATCAATGTGGCTAATAGTTATGAAATAAATTGTTTACGTATCCTACTTAATTAGTAACTAAAAGCCTTTAGTCAGGATTAAAACCTAATTTATCATACCACCCATGTTGAGTGTGTTCATTTTATTCATGAGTGGCGGTGTTTATAGTTTCTCAGATTTTTTTTTGCCATTAGACTTCTGCGAGCAAATCCATTTAATGCACCTGCTAACGCCCGATGATACTAATATCTTGTTGTACTTGCAGATTTCTTTCGCGGGTAACTTTTTTCCTCATTAAATCCAAAAGAAACAACATCATTAGAAGCCCTTAATTACGGTACTGATTGAGTGTTGAGTGTTAGTTTTCAAATTGATGCTGTTTATTGAAGATACCTTGGTGTTCTTAAAGGTATTATTTTGATTGGAATAAAGTATACATAAATAAGAAAACAAGCAATACAGAGAGCAACAAAATACACATATCATACGGTAAATACCAGCAATTATCTTCAGAATTCATTCGAACTTACTAAGAAGTGAGTGTGTAACTGAGAGTTGTATTCAAAATTGTTCATTAAGAAGCACAATGGTATTGACCATCGAAAAGTATGATCATTGTTAAAAAGGATTGAGGATGTTTTTCTTAACTCGTCGAATATCTCAAAAATCTATTTTGGTATTCCATTTGATTGATCGGTAATTACGGGTAAAAGCCTTTCTTAGTGTGGGGGTATTATAATGACGTTATGGATCATCCAAAAGTTTATTTTCAGATTCATTACTCCAGAGATTTTCAATAATAATGATGATGAAAAATGTTTGAAATAAATCTTTTGTTTTAAAAAAAAGTATAATTTTTAATTAATTTAATTGATTTTGTTATTTGGTATTTTCTTTAAATAATATTTGTTGTTTAAATGTCTTTAAACAATTCTTTAATAATACCAAAGAGGATACATTTAATCTTTAAGAGAAAATAAATTATTTTTTTTTATGGAAATAGAAAATAAAAAAAAAAAAAGAAATCATAAGTCAATCATTTAATAAAATTTAATTAAATTATCATACTGACCACAGACTTCCGGTCAGACATTTTAAATATAATTTGTGGGTAATAAAAACGTTGAAAAAAAGATAAAAGTACTCAAAAGTACTCAGAAAGGATATGGGAAGAGAAAGAGTGGACGAACTTGGTTTTATTTATTACTTAATAAAAATATATATACGAAGGCTTTATACAAATTAGTTAAAATAAAGAAGTCGTTTTTTGGCCGTAGTCTCGTAGGTAGTATGTGATCTTATTAGGGTTTAAATTCAACGTCAGACATCTCCATTAAAACAAAAAATGAAAACATATTTGTTCGGCGATTTTCTCTCAGTAGATTTCTGATAATAACTCTGAGAGTAAATAAATTTGCCATGAAAAGTTTCTCAAGAAATTTATCTTTTAAACTGTAGGTCCCGCTACTCATATATTATGTGAGTATCTAGATCGTAATCCTATTAGGTCACTATGGACCACTTTACTACCTCAAGATTTCTTTGGCTGAGGATTACAATGCATTTCTGATAATTTGCCACTATGCCACTGAAAGTAATAGCCCTGAAGCTTAGTGTTTATTGGTGACAGCACTACACATTGTTAGCAAACACTGGCCGCACAGACATTTATCACTTCCTATCCCTGTGTCATATGTGCAGAACTTCATCTGGATATTATAGGGGGCATGTGAAAATCATTCTCTCTATTAACGAATATTTTTAAAAACATTTAAATTTCTCTCCAGACCCTCGTATTACCATTTTAAATACCCTTGAAGTATTTATTTGTTTTTAAAAGTCAAACTTTACTTTACAACTACTATTACAACTGTGGTTGAATAAAGAGTTCATTTGAATTTTTAACCAAAACAAATAACACACCGAAAGGGAGAAAAGGAGAGAGAGAGAGAGCGAGGGAGAGAATGCATGTCTCACTTTGTTCTTTATGGTTTCTGTGTTATGAAATTCAAATTCATAAGATGAATAAACAAACGAATGAATGAATGGCAGTGTATAAGTACGTAAAGAGAATTTTCATTTGTACATGTACATGTACCTGTGTGTGTGTACCTGTCAAGCTAACTACCAAGGTAAGAAGAGTATTTAAATGTGCAACCAGATATGCTATGCTGCCTTGTATTGTTTTCTTTTTTTCTTTTACTTCTTTGCTTTTTTTTTGCTCTGGTAATAATAAAATGAAAAATTACAACAAAAACTACAACAACAACAACAATTTTTTTTAGAAATTGTCTGGTATTTGGATTTCTTTTCAAGTATAATTTCATTAAAATTTTCTGCTTTTTTTTTTTCTCTCTGTTCCTCTCAGCTTTTCATTTTCATTTTCCTTTTTAATCTCCTTCAAATTTTGCTTGTTTTCCACAGTTTTGGTTTTTCAAGTATTTTCCTTAAAAACAACTTGAACTTTTACTAAATATTTGTTGTTGTTATTGCTTGTATTTACTCAACAATTTAATCTTGTAAAATTATTATTGTTTTGCATTGTTTTTGTTGTTTTTTTTTTTTATTATTGCCGTTCAGCTTTAGAAAGTTAGAGTGTTGAAGTTGAATTTGTTGTTGTTGTTATTATTTTCTCTTCAATTATTGGTTTTTCAAGTGTTTTTTTGTATTCTATTGCCAAAGAAAAAAACATTAAATTGGAAACTTATTTAATAAATAAATAAACAACCACAAGTATTTTAAACAAGAAAACAGAAATATGAACAAAAAATAGAAAATTTTTATAAAAAATAAACATTTTCCAGTATGGCGCTCAGGTAAGAGCGTTAAGTAGTGTGGAATCTTAAGAAATCATTCTGATGGAAAATCAATTTAAAATTGTTTTTTTATAGTAATTTTGAAAGAAGCTTTTATCAAAATATAAGGGTTTAAACAGTGTATAAAAGGTGTAGTAAAAAGAAATCAATAATTGTTAAAATGGACGGCTTTAGTAGGCTTTATTTCGCATAGGGAGACAAACAGTAAATAGCACTCCGATTCCAGATGATCGAACAATTTTTTATTTTCCTTCTGAACACTTCAACCGGAAGATCGATCATCCTCATTAACATATATTTACTTACTTACTAATTGGTCATTACATATCTTTAGTCAGGATAACAAGCTAGCTTCTCACACCACCCATGTTGAGAGTCTTTGTGTTGTTTATGAAGAGTTTAAAGTCCATTCCGAGTGACAGATTTTTGAGAAATTTTTCATGGCAATTTTATTTACTTACGGAATTTTGGGCTGGACTTTGAACCGCAGTTGGCAGCCATTTAAGTGACATTGTAATGCATTCATAATGGCAATATCCAAGCATTGCAATGAAATAAGATCGCTTTTACTAGCTCAAGGTTTACTTTGACCAACTTTTAATATTTCGTTGTTTTATATTTGACAATGTATGATTTACGAAGTAAATTTTCCCTTCTCTTCTACATACTCCTAGACTTTGCAAAGTATGATTTGAGCGCTTCGCAAAGTAAACTTAGAACACAATATTTGCTGACTGAATAGAAATATTTTCCGCTTTTTTTTAAATTCCTTTTTCATTTTTATTAAACTTCATTACCGTTATTTAACGGCATTTGTATAAATCATGCATAATTAAATTGGCTTTTTTAAACACAATTTAACAAAAGAAAAAAACAACAAAATTTGTAATGAAAACATTTTTAACTTAATTTCCTTGATGTAAACAAATCCTATTTTTAATTTCAAATGAAGCTAAAGAGGAAGAAAATGAAGATAAACAAATACAAAATAAGTCAAGTTAAATAGCAAAAACAGAACAGGAACAAAGGAGTACAAAGGTGATAAAGACATTTCGATTTACATTTGTTGTACAACAGCAATACTAATGGAAACAATATGTTAAAATACTGCTAACATCTGTTATTGCTTTTCTATACTCACTTCACTGCATAAGTAAAAGTCGTAGTAGTTGTTATTGTTTTTTTTTCTTTCTTTCTTTCTTACAATGCATTTATATTTATAAAGGAGCTCTCTTACTCTTGTGCCTTGCAGTCTTATTCTCCTGCACTCGTCTATAGTCTTTTTCATATTTCAAGTTTATTTAATATTGTATAGAGTGTTCATTAAAGCAACGGAAATGTTTTATATATGAGAGTGGGACACTGAGAAGAGAGAGAGAGAGAAGTAAGATTTTGTGTATGTAAAAACAGGTTTATAGTTGTTGTTGAGTATTAGTAATGCACTCAAGCGTAAATGTTTATGCAAATGTTTATATGCACGTTGAGAACAAACACAAACAAATAAACAAACATGTGTTGTGTATGTATAGACATGCAGTGACATGACAAAACAAACTGTAATTCATACTCTTTTAAACATACACGTGCAAATCACTTTTTAGGAAATCATTGCAAAAAAAAAAAAAAACAAAAAAAAAAACATTTGAAAAATAAGAAAATAAACGACACAATACGTCTTAAGAAACAGGAAGTTGTAAAAAAATATTGAGGGAGATTGTAATGAGAGAAGAGCGAAGTAGAACGAAAGCTTTAATTTTTTTTTTTTTTTTTTTTTTGAGGAGGAATTTGCATAAAAAAGTGCATGAATTTGTAAGTGAATGAGTAAGTAAATGAAAATGAATAAAATTTCATTAAAAAAATGAATAACTAACGAGCACAGTGTTGAAAAGTAGTAACTTTCCTTCAGGTTTCTTTATATAAACCGCACAATCGGGATATAGCCTCAAGCTAGGGCATTGTGTTGAAACAAGGGAAATAGGTTTTGCCCTCTATTCTTGCCTTTTAATACAGAACTCTAGACAAAAAGCAATCTTTGAATCCCGATATCATCTTTACCAATAATTTCGGTTTTACGATCTGAAATCTAGAGAATCCTAGATAAGTAATAGAAATTCTAAACAAATTACGTTGCATGTATCTGCATCCAGACTGTGTCTCGAAATCGACTATAAAAGGTTTTCTCTGTTGCTTATTTGGTAACAAATTTGTATTCGGAACACTGTGTATAATTTTTGAAATTTGTGTTCCTTTAGCTTTGCGTTACTAAACATGACGTGTAATGGATAACGTCTAGGGTGGGTGTGCTGTATTCATTGTCCTGCATAAATTAAATTTTTTTTCTTGCTTTCGACTAAAGAATATAAAATTTATTCACATGAATAAAGTAAGCAAGACAACTCTGGCATGATGTACAAGTCTTTATAGCTGTTCTAATGAAATTCGAAAAAGAAAACCAAAAGCAGCAAAAGCAAAACCAGCAACAACTACATTGTCTTTGAAGCAAATGTTAACAATTCTTTATAATTTTTTTCTTCTTTTTTTTGCGTTTTATTGCAGGTTTTTGATTGCCGCTATGTGACCACAACCAGTGGCATGTTCGAAGCCA
Source organism: Sarcophaga bullata (assembly GCA_005959815.1). Lineage (NCBI taxonomy): Eukaryota > Metazoa > Arthropoda > Insecta > Diptera > Sarcophagidae > Sarcophaga > Sarcophaga bullata. The sequence goes on along the minus strand of QOCX01000419.1, from coordinate 109,360 downwards.
TTTGTAATCACATTAAATATGCCACCAATAAAGGCAATTTAAGGTAAGTGTGACAAGGAAAATTTTCAAGAACTTTAATTAAACTCAACATAAAAAAAAAAAAAATAACAACAACAGCAACAACACAATTTGAATAATCTCAGCCAAGTTAAGTGTATAATAAGTGGGGCTCAAATGAATTCCAATTCAAATGTAAATTTAGTTTTGCTGTTTCAAGGTGTTTTAAAGTGTTTCAATATGAAACTTATTTTCTCAACTGTTTTCTTAAAACTTTCTTGGGTTTATTGTTTTCCATTTTCACTCCACGTTTCCTTTAGAAAACTTAAACTTGGAGGAAATTTATTAGTTTTTACGATTTTTTTTTTCATACCTTTTGACACTAGAAAGTTAATAAAGGCTGCTTCAATTCATAAAGTCCCTGAAGACACTACGATTTTTCCATTTTCTCTTTACAGTTCTTCCCACTTTTTTTTTTTTCAATATTTTCTCTTCCAGATATTCAATAAGTCATCAAGAGGAAGCGTAAGAGTAAGAGTAAGAGCCATAAATGGTCAAAAGTTTATTACTTTATAAGCCAAAACTCCTGCTGTGTGTTATATGATGGCTAAACGCACATTTACTTCGTCTGTATAAAGAAAGTTTCTCTTTAAACGGGATTCTTTAGCAATTTTCTTCTTCTTCTTCTTCCTGACTACATCGTTAACGTCTCAGCTTGTTGTCTAGGCTATTTTATATACAATATAGGGGTCATTTTACGTTCAAGAAAACTGGTCCATGAGTAGCTAAACACGGTTAAAAGCTTTCAGTTCCATTACTGCTATGAAGATCCGAGTATAATCAGATGCTGTCGACTCTCGACTTCTACAGGAGTCAAGTAGGGATATAGGGTTGTGAACAACGAGAAATCTTTCCCTTATTAATTGTCTCGCAAAGACAGAAACCATGTACTAAAGGTACAGATGTCTAAACGTCCGTTTAAACAAAAAAATTCTTAAAATTTTCTCTCAAAAATTTTTTTTATTTCTATTGTGAAATGACCCACATACCTGGTTACTGTTTCTTTGGGGCCAATCATCATTATCAACACATTCACTGTTGAAATTATAGTTTTTCAGGAAGGGTTTTGTTGGTTTTTAGTTTTCTATTCGTGTGTGGCCTTTGTTGGAAAACTTTTGAACAAAACTCGTGTGAGTAACTTCAACTTAAACGGTTGAATAATGAACACATGAGTGGAAAAGGTATGATAATCCCTTAAATTGTAAAAACTTAAATGTTTTTGGGTTCATAATTTATTAGATAAAAAAAGACACTCTATAAAACCATTTAAATGTCAAATCAAATATTGTATTTCTGTTCTGTTCAGTTAATTTCTCTTATAATTGAAAAGTTCAATTGAAATTTTCAAAGCTTCTTTAAGATTTTGAAAGGAGAAACTTTGGTAATCAACTGAAGTTGAAGAGCGGCTAAAATGTAGGTTATGCCAGCTTAGTTAGTTCAGATATTAGCTGAAGCACTGGCTGCAGTCCGCAAAGAAACATCTTCAAGTTTTTATCAAAAAAAATCGGTGTTTGGACTGCCGATTGATGACCAACAGGTGGTCACATCATCTGGTCGTAGTGACCATAAATAAATAAAAGAAATTCTATACTAACACCGGATAATAAAGTGTATAAACAAACCACAATCGTAGGTAATAACGCGCTAAACACAATAAACAATTTTTTTTAATTAACAAAATGTCAATGAAATCTTATGGTAATGCAGTGCCATATATAATGTACACAAAAGCTACAATAAATTTTATAAAAAAAATTTTAAAAGAAATTCTATATTAACACGCAATAATGAGACGTATAAACCTGCTGTGTAAAGTTTAACCGCAACAATTTCTTTGTATTTCTTAAATAAATTGAAATTGTTTAATGGAAACGTAATTTAAAACAAATTATTTTATCGATAAAATGGCGTTTAAAGAACAAGAAAAAAATTACTTGGTAATGTATTAAGGACACCTGCTGCGTATGAGCAATAATTAATTCCAAACATGCAAACAATCATACATAAAGCATACGCCATAGTGTTCGCTTTTATGAAAGACAAACGAATGCATTCGTTCAAACAGCATGTGCATGTCGTATTGTAGGCAGCACACCAGCAGCAGCAGATGTTTATGATTTAGAATAAAAATGAAGTTTTCTTTTTTTTTTTTTTTAAATGTTTGGGAAATTGAATTAAAAAATAAATCATGATGTTTTTTAAAAATATATCCTTTTTTTTTATTATTATTATTATTTTTGGAAATAATTTTTAACGTTTTTAATTCAATTTAAAAAAAAAAACATTTAAATTGAGATTTAAAAATGCAGGAAAAATTCAATTTCAATAATTTCAAGCAAATCATGTCGAATAGCCAGCCAACTGGCCATGATAAAAAAAACTAGCAACGATTAGCAATTAAAATTTGTTGAAATTCGATAGTATCGTGTACACAATAAAAAAGGAAAGAAATATCACAGGTTCACTATTAAAATATTTGAAAAACATTTTTGTTTTTTTATGGCAAAAAAAATCTCATATTGCCCTTCAATCTGCACCCTCTATTGTATGCATTTTTTGTCCAATACCAAAAATTTATATCACCTTACACTCGGCTTAAAAAGTCTACGCACATTAACGTGGTTTAGTAATTCCAACAGAAAAAAAAAAAATTCTAAAATTTTTTTAAATCAAATCGCACGTACGTAAGTGGTTTTACAATCCTTCAGTCAGGATTACAACCTAACTTCTCACACCACTTATGTTGTATGCATTAATTTTATCCAAAAGTAGCGGGAGCTACAGTTTAAAGTCGACTTCGAACAACAGATTGTTGATAAACTTATCATGGTAATTTTATTTCTCCGAAGAAATAGTTTTTCATTTTTGGTTGAGATGTCTGATCTGGGGTTTGATCCGAGGCCTAATGACTAATAAGTGGTTCAAAACCCTGCTTATGTAGATTGCTTGCAAAAACTTTGAAATATCTACCTTTTATCGATAAATTTAATGTTATCGATAATTTTAAACCACTTTTGCAAAACAACAAATTTCAAGAAATTCACAATGTGTAAACATGTGTACACCGACTTTGTACACGTAGTGTACATGGATGTATATTTGCCTTAAATTATATGTATTTGTTTGGCCTGCTGTACAATATGTTTCATTTCTTTCTGTTTCTCTACTTCTTCCTTTTTTTTTTATCAATTTCATGTCCCTTCAAACAAACAATAACCTGAAATGGCTTGAACAAATAACCTGACGGATAAACATATTGACACTCACACCCCGTATACTGGCTTACAAAATAATAAAATGCTTGACTGACTCTATGAACGTATGGGTGGATGAATGATGAAATTGTATGAACTGGTCTGGACTCAATGTCTAGGTCAGCAATAACAATATTCCCACAGCGTACCGATGGCCGTCATGATTATCGTATTTGGAATGCTCAACTCATTTCATATGCTGGCTATCGACAGCCGGATGGTAAAATTATTGGTGATCCCATGAATGTCGAATTTACGGAGGTAAGTTTGATTGGTTGTCTTCTTCTTATTTTTTTTTAAGTTTGTTTAATTACCTTGGGATTATCTCTACAGAGGGAACTCTTTTTAATAATTTGCAATTGTTCTTTTTAGGTCTGCACGAAATTGGGCTGGAAAGGCAAAGGCACAGAATGGGATATTTTACCATTGGTGGTGTCAGCCAATGGTCATGATCCAGACTATTTCGATTATCCACCGGAATTAATTTTAGAAGTTCCATTGAGTCATCCCAAGTAAGTATTTTTTTTTTGCAATAAAATTTTTAAATTCTCGTACAATTTCTACAATTTACCTTAAGTCCTGTGTGTGATTGAGTCACCTACAGGTGTGCTATTGTGTATGGGTGAGTGAATAGCTGTACAGGTGGTAGTAATAGTAGTGGTTTTAAACCATCAATCAAGTCCTTATGGCAGATGCTATGGCATAGGAAACTGTTTTCCAGGAATCTGTGTCAGTCACTTTTAAAGTGTTGGTGGCAGTGTTGTAGTTGGCAAATTTTAAAGGTGATGGCTTTGTGTGTGTTTTCCTGTTACGATTTCTATAAATACTGTGTGTGTATCGAATACAGATGAGTTTTACAATTCTGCTTCAATATGTTTTTTACACACACATGCGAACGCTGTTTTAAACAGTGGGGTTGATCGTATGGTAGAGAGCAGGAAAGCTAACAGAAGTCTTTGCCATCAAAAGATGTGCTCAAGTTTTCTTGGGTAGAAGATACAATGCGCAGGGCATAGTAATGTTAACTGCCAATCAGGCAGCTATTTAAGCACTCGGCTCTTATGAGGTTAAATCGAAGATAGCATGGCACTAACTGGGGAAACTGAATCGGCTAGGTAGGGAAAATAAGTTTACTCTCTGCTAAGTCCAGGTCATGAGGGAATTCTCCTCAAATAAGCAAGCAGATGAACTTTGGGGGGAGGAGAGCTTTCATGCTGCTGAGGTTTGGAAAGATATGCTTAACGAAAGAGAGAGTAGAGAGGCAATGACATTTCTCAAACCAAGTGGGTTTGAGGCAATCAAAACTTGGTTGGGAAACTTAAATAACAGGAGATCTGAGCATCATACTAACCAGTCTCTGGATAGGGCATCGTATGTTCAGGATACTCTGTAACAATGTGAATCAATCTTGGGAACATTTTTTGTACTCTGTGGAGCTATTAATGCATCTCCGGAAGAAATACCTGCATGCATACGTGTTATTTGTGACACGGAGCAGTATCTTGGAATTTGTCAGTGAAATAGGTTTGGAGGAGACGTTATAGGCATACCCTATAAAGTTTGAGGGGAGTACAATAAATCGTATGGTCGCAGCACTCAAGTACTTTCTCTATACATGTCTAACCATATACTGTCACTATTGCCCCATAGTGTATATTCACTTTTGCTATTCAGTGTATCTTCAGGGACCACATCTCAGCGTTAATTTAAATTTTACGGAACTAAATGCCTCTGGATATTGAAAATATTCCGTTAATGAGTATAAATATCATACATTTTTGTTTTCTTGCTATAAGTTATTTATGTCACCCACTGTAAATTCTGTATAAAACAAATATTGTGTACATTTTTCATTTATTTTATGTACAAATCTCTTTTTTCTTTCTTGTTGTCTGATGGCATTTTAAATGAATTCTGATAGTGTTAGAATTGATACTTATTCTCTCTCTATCTCTTTCTTACACTCTCCTTCTCTGTCTCCTTTTTTTTATTATTGCAATATTGCAAAATATTATTGCACATAAAAAAAAAAAAAAAACTGTAAAACTCTATTAAAATTGTTTTCGAAACTATTCAATCTGCCCCCGCAAAAATTAGGCCAAGGGTGAGAGGCAACTCTTCATCACACACAAATATTTTCAAAGTCAAAAACTGTATCAGTCTGTAGCTGTGGCTGTCTGTCTTTATGGCTATTAAAAATTAAATTTTCAATTTAAAATATTTTTCCAGTTTCATATTTTTTATTTTCTGTTTTATTTTTTTTTTACATTTTCTACTGTTTTTTTGTTGTTGTTGTTGTTGTTGTTGTCATTTTCATATTTTATGTTGTTGTTGTTTTCATTTTACTTTTTTATTTAACTTTGCTTATGATTTTTATAACTTAATCGGATCAATATTCTAAACACATAGGTGCGTATGTGTGTACATATGTATGTGTGTGTGTGGCATAAAGAAGAAGAAAATGATATGAAATAAGATATGTTGTATCTAATACTGTAGGCAAATACTTTATATTTGTAATTGGAAACTTAAAATTTAATTCCAATGAAATAAGTTTCATTAAATCTAGGCCATGCTCAGTATTGGATGTGAAGCAACCTACTATCCTAGCAGATTTTCACTAGTGTTTACAGAGTTTCGTTGACTGTATTAATGAATTTCTTCACCGCATTTTAGTTTTTCTCGGAAACTATAATCTCCGACATACCATAGTGAACCATCAGGACCTAGCCGATTATAGATTTATTTTCTAAATTTCGAAAATCTGTTCAGCAGTTACTAGGGTTAACTTGTAAGATGTTATTCACGAAGCGATATCTATCCTCTCTCTCTACAGATGCATCCCTCAATTAAGTCAGGTCTCCCATAGTTCTGGAACTCCTGTATTTACTTTACGCATATGATAGCCGCCTCAAAGAACATAGCTTACTTTAATTCAATAAAGTCCTGTGGTAATTTCGAGAATATCTTTTGCGTTATTCAACTTTAACCCCAAGTTGGCATATTTCAACCATTCCCACAGATTTATGAAAGTGGGCACTCTAACCAAATCACTTAAGAATCCTTCATTTCAGTACCCGACAATGGTAGAGAAGATGTTCTTTGGCCTTAATTAATACTCATTTCTGTATCTAATCTTAATAACTTAATAAACTTAAATGCGTAATTGCAACGTCGCATCTGAACTTCTTTTTTAGATTACAGAAGTTATGCTAATCGTCCCCTTAATAATGCTAAAACCCATGCTACTTCACAATGTCAAACGTCCTCCTTCATTCCTTCAAGTCCCAGTGATTTGTAGCCGAAAGGTTTTGAAAAAAATACCATCAACTCAGTTGCAATATGCCCCATAGAATTGTCTCCGCCTTTGATGCTTTAGGTGTTTCCCCGCTATTAGCAGGGACTGGAAAATAGGGAAAGACGATTTCTTCATTACGTACCCGCCATTATGCAGTAATTGATGATACCGCACTTGCATACACCATAAGAATACCACGAAAGATACAACAGAAATGAATGACAATAACAAATCAACAGTTAGATTCTAGAAGTTGCCAGACCGAAAACAAATCAAGTATATATAGAGTGGAAGCTAAAATAAAGTAAAACTTTCAAAGAAATCAAAGTTTCATGTGTGTTGTATTTAATTTTAGTTTTGAAATCGAAATATGGATAACCCTTTATACCGTTCAACAGTGTGACTAGCTATTGGGGCTCATGTTTGATAAAATATTTGTTTTTCTAATACTAAAATTAACAGGTTTTAAGTATTTTAGATGCCTAGTGTAATCTATTCTTATTCTCTTAGTTATTGGAAGAATAAAGTTCCATTTTGTCGTCTTGTAATATTTTAAAACTCCATTTAATTTCAATTTTAATCCGGGGATATGACAATAATAATCTCGCCATAATCTGACAATCCGTCATCCAAGTGACTACTTTTACATCAGGCCGTCAATAAAAAAATTCAATAAAAAACGGGGAAAAATGCAACAAGAAAATGAATAACTCGGTTCAGTAATCTGTGCCAAAGGATTTTAATTATATTTTCGTTACCGATATGCAAAAGTATAAGGAAAAGTGATTTAAATGCCCATTTCCATTTTCATCCATATACGAGGTTGGTATTAAAATTAACTTAACATAATTTCGTAAAAAATTCTTTCAAGGTTACTTCCGTTCAACACGATACCAGTTTTCCAAGCAATTTTAATAACTTCTAATTCCCATATACATACATACGTTCGGTTAATTTTGAAACTACCCTCGTATATTTGTATTGTAACCGGATTAATTTTATTTCATTCATGATACTACTCTACCACTTACAGATACGAATGGTTTGCTGACTTGGATTTACGTTGGTATGCTCTGCCTGCTGTCTCCAGCATGCTGTTCGATGTGGGTGGCCTACAATTTACGGCCACCACATTCAGTGGCTGGTATATGTCCACAGAAATTGGTTGTCGCAATTTATGCGATACAAATCGTCGTAATATTCTGGAGGTAAGATTCCATATAAACAACAAAAGCAAATGAATTTTCGTTTTTGTTTTGCAAATTTAATAAAAAAAAAAAAATTTCTTTTTATTGCCTTGTTGTAGACGGTAGCTTTAAAAATGAATTTGGATACACGCACGCCCACCTCATTGTGGAAGGATAAGGCTGTGGTGGAGGTCAATATCGCTGTACTACATTCGTATCAGAGTCGTAATGTTACGATTGTGGATCATCATACCGCCAGTGAAAGTTTTATGAAACATTTCGAAAATGAATCAAAATTACGGTGAGTCTCTACACTCTATTTTTTTTCTTTCTCTTTCTTATTACATCTTATCTGTGCGAGAGTGAGTGTAAGTGAGTGAGTGAGTAGTTGGTGTGAGTATTTCTATGATTATTATGGCCACTCACATGCATACATATTGAACATATGATACAGAGAAAGGAAATCTGTTTTTATGAACACTAACTAAGCATTTATCAGTTGGCCTCGTAGCATTTGTAAATATTTTATGACCTTGTAATAAAGAGTTAATGTATGCTTAAGCACTATGGGCCAGAGAGTTTAAAAATTGGGATAAAATTTTTCTATTTACTGTAGCTACAAAATAGGGCATAGGAAGACTATGATTTAGTTTTCAATGAATAAAGAATAAGGATCGGTGGTACCAAGAAATTGTTGAGAATTGGTTTACAAGCTTTTGAAGGACTTTAAATTCACTTACAGACGTTAAAACCTGACTTTATGGTTTCGAAATCGTGCTGAAGCGCTTCAAAAAGAATGAATTTTTAAATCGAATCAGTAATTTCATTGCAAAATAGCTCAAGAAATCGTACAGAAAGCTAAGTTTCAAACCCAGCTTAGACATCTCGAGGCAAAACGATTAGAGTTCGGGTAAAAACCTCTGAGAATAAATCAAATTATCTTAGGAAGCTCCTTAAATCTGTCGTTTGAAGTTAACGTTAAACTGTACGTCCCGCTACTTATGGGTAAAATTAACACACTCAACACGGATAGCATGAGAAACTAGGTTGCAATCCGGTCTCAAGAGTTGTAATGTGTATTGAATTTTGGTTCGTCCAAAATGAGCCAAAATTTTCTCCACCGGTTTGTTTTCTAGATCCTAGAAATTTAAACATAGCCAGCCTAACGAATTCCAAACTTTAGACTGAATAACTTGGCCCCATTGGCCCCATTGTGCACTGCCTTTTTTTCTTTGCAGCCTTTTACTGTTAGAATACCAGAGGCTTTATTTACGGTATTTTGAGGGTAATTTATGAGCCAACATGCTTTATTTGACTAAACCGTGTCTATAGGTAGGTGGTGGATGGTGTGTGCGGGTGTTTTGGTTTCTTTATCACTCGGCGGTATTTTTGTGTGCAAACGTTTGCGGCTGATTTGTAACATGAAAATATTTTAATCTGAATATCCTGGGAAGGATAAATTGTTTTTGTTGTTGCTGTTGTACATTTGTTTTGTTTTGTTTTGTTTTTTTTTCCTATAGAGAGAAAGAGAGAGAGAGAGAAAGAGAGAGTGAAATATTTGCACCATAAGTGCCTGTCTATTTGCACATGTGAGTCTATTTATCAGTTCGTATATCTCGTAACAGGTTGTAAAACGTGCAAAAACAAATTGATGATTTTCAATTTGTTTTGTTTGCGGGTGTGTGTGTGTAATTGTGCGTGTATACATATGTATGAGTGTGAGTTGGTTAACATGAATAAAGACTTAACATCACTTTTTTTTTTGGAGAATAAAAGAAAAGATTAACAGAGGATATCATAATTCAAGTTCGTATTGACCACAGGACGTTAAGGAATGCCCTTTTCATCTTTTCTTTTTATTAAGAAGTTTTACTGTTTGATTCCTTTACGATGTTGCGACAGTCTTACTTGGAACTTTGCCCTGCAACTGAGGTTAGAGCCATTGCAGGTGTAGGTTTGGCAGTAATGCCCGTGCCGGGACTTCTAACGAATATGACAAAATGGATGTCCATTTACTCGGTAAAATTTACTGCCGCGCCACTGGTGTCTTATTTGTACACTCTTAGCAGCTCATTGTCGCAGCTTTTGTTTGTTTGACGGCAGCCTTGTTTGTATCTGCCTTACTCCCAAGCTAAAGGCTATTCAACCAGATAAATTGTGAGAGAAAGTCCGACGGCTTTGGCGCTGTAGTGGAGATTTTAAAAGTCCCCCAGGTATTATTGAAGTCTGACTTGATTGTCTTTACAATGGAATGTCAAACGAAATCCTAGGTTACGGAAACCAGGGGTTTTTCCCGCATTGCGCTGTGAGGACAAGAGCACCGAAGGGGACAACTCTTCGAGGTTGATTTGGCTCAATATCTTTCTGCCCACAGTGTTGGAGTATGTACTTTATAGGATAGATCCCTTTATGCCGTCTGTTCTACCTATACTCCCGCCTGAGTGACTTGAATGCGACCTAACCTTATTTTATGTCTTTCCTTAGCCTCCTTATCTACTTCTTAAATATTCCCGTGTGTGCGGGCACCTGTCGTTATTTTAAAGCTCTCGCAAACACATCTGCCCGCTTTCCGTCCCGCTCAGCTTCTGGTGAGGCGTCGTCATCTACGCCGTTGCAGTACGCTGATGCGCCTCCTGTCGTCGAGGCCGTGTCTCATCCGCGCGCCTGAACTCTCTCCGCGACTTCAAAGTCGTCAGCAAACTAGGTGGTTAATCGTTGGGAGTACTCACAGCTGATGTGGTGAGAGCTTCACCCTTGTACAAGACCTCAAGTATCGTTGTTGATGTCCTACATTCTACAGGTCTAAAAGCCTTACGCATATGAAACAACAGTGCCCATAAAGAAAAGCTGTCAGACCAGCTTTTCCTGCCTCTTCCCTGGGCAATACTCCTCTTTTAAACCGTTAATCGTTTTATTGTTTTTAAAACCTGCGTCTTAACATCGTTCTCGTTTATGTGACTGATTTGCCGCGCTCTCCCGCCTCCTACCCGTCACTGCTGCTCTCGCGACAGACAACCGGCCGCGACGACCAGTGTTCTTCTTGTCCCGTAAACAGAGTCGAGAGACCGAAGGAGCCAGTCTCAGACATGAAAAAACCGTGGGTGGTCGTTTCGTTTGATCGCGACACCCACCGCTCACTGCACGCGCCAACCATTCAAAGTGAATGGCATGTATTTACTGCTCCTGCTTCGTAACCACACCTGTAAGTGCGTACGCTATTCTTAGTATTTTTATCTTGGATCCTTGTGTTATTCCTGCACTTCCGCCTACCTTTTTCCTGTTGCCAACGTCTGCTTGAACATATCGCGGTCTCTGCCGCATAAATGTCTCCGCCACTGTTCCTTCGTTGTTAATTGGATATTAATGGAGTATCATTAGTGCTAAAACCTGGCTTCCATTATTCATTACAGTATTGAAAATTAGGAGATTCTTACGTTCGTGTAGTCTGGGTTGGTGATGGACAAGGTATACTCTACGCCAGTACTCGACGCTCATTGCGCGCGTAATGCTTAAATTTATTCGATACAATTATACTGATCAAAAAACTAATTCATTGAGAGCTTCAATTTTCATGTCAAATATCGAACAATGTTGTCCATGTATATTAAAAGCCATTAAAGAAATTGAAAAACCAAATCGAAAAATGTTGATTACACTTAAAGGCGCCAAATGGTTAGAATGCAGACAAGCCTAACTTTGCTTGTGCGTAGGTACTGCCATACGGTGGAAATGGAAGATGTTTATGTGGCTGGCTGATAATAACGTACCGGCCAAAAACTAGAAACTAAAAAGTACTAAATAACATGCTACTCTGCGGTCTACGTCCGTTTACCATTTTAAACCGTGGAATGAGCTTGTCGCTGCAGCATCCAACTTGGACTATGGACATGTTACATTACTGAGAATGCACAGGATATTGTTCGAAGCCAAATACTCTGCCTAAGCTCTGCTGCACACCGATTATAGCTAGCCGTGCTGGACAAGAAGAGCGGGACGCACTTCTTCTGGTCCTTCAATCGCAAATGTCTATCCATTACACAAAATGGCGATCTTACACGGCATGTTCTATTATTGGTAGGCATGCACGACTAAATTAGACACTTCTAACGAATGATTTCTGCAGTAAGATGTGTTTCTGGGAAAGGGCATGAAGGAAATGTCTCAACCCAATGACAGGCCTACTTTCCGTAATTAAATTAAATTTGCCAACAAATTTGCAACTTTTCACGTTTCCCCTAACTGCCTTTGTATGCAATGCATGTGGCGATGTATACACACATATTCAATATTGTCTCACTTAAATTTATATTACATCTCTCTCTCTCCTCGATAATAAAAACAAAAGCAACAAAAAAAAATTGCAAAAAGTTGTAAATTTAAATGCAAAGATGACAGTGTCATAGTCCAGATTGTCTCAAATCGTTAAAATAGGAATGCCTTTTCATCTTTTCTTTTTATTAAGAAGTTTTACTGTTTGATTCCTACGATGTTGCGACAGTCTTACTTGGACTTTGGCTACAACCTCGAGGTTAGAGCCATTGCAGGTGTAGGTTGGCAGTAATCGCCGTCGGGACTTCTAACAATATGACAAAAAAATGAGATGTCCATGGTTACTCGGTAAATTCTACTGGCCGGCCACTTAGGTGTCTTATTTGTAACACTCATTAGCAGCTCATTTGTCGCAGCTTTTGTTTGTTTGAACGGAGCTTGTTTGTATCTCCTACTCCCAAGCTAAGAGCTATTCAACAGATAATTGTGAGAGAAAGTCGACGGCGTTTGCGCCCTGTAGTGGAGATTTAAAGTCCCCCAGGTAATTAAGTCGACTTGATTTCTTTAACAAGGAATGCAAACGAATCCTAGTACGGAAACCCAGGGTTATGCCCGCATTGCGCTGTGGAGTGACAAGGCACGATAAGGGGACAATCTCTCGAGGGATGCTCTAATATCTTTCTGCCCACAGTGTTGGATGTATGTACTATAGATAGTCCCTTTATGCCGCTGCTACCTATACCCCCCGAGTACTGAATGCGAACCTAACCTTATTTAATGTCTCTAGCCCCTACACCAAAATCCCGTGGGCGGGCAACCTGTCGTTAATTTTAATAGCTCTCGCAAACACATCTGCCCGCTTTCCGTCCCGCTCAGCTTCTGGTGAGGCGTCGTCATCTACGCCGTTGCAGTACGCTGATGCGCCTCCTGTCGTCGAGGCCGTGTCTCATCCGCGCGCCTGAACTCTCTCCGCGACTTCAAAGTCGTCAGCAAACTAGGTGGTTAATCGTTGGGAGTACTCACAGCTGATGTGGTGAGAGCTTCACCCTTGTACAAGACCTCAAGTATCGTTGTTGATGTCCTACATTCTACAGGTCTAAAAGCCTTACGCATATGAAACAACAGTGCCCATAAAGAAAAGCTGTCAGACCAGCTTTTCCTGCCTCTTCCCTGGGCAATACTCCTCTTTTAAACCGTTAATCGTTTTATTGTTTTTAAAACCTGCGTCTTAACATCGTTCTCGTTTATGTGACTGATTTGCCGCGCTCTCCCGCCTCCTACCCGTCACTGCTGCTCTCGCGACAGACAACCGGCCGCGACGACCAGTGTTCTTCTTGTCCCGTAAACAGAGTCGAGAGACCGAAGGAGCCAGTCTCAGACATGAAAAAACCGTGGGTGGTCGTTTCGTTTGATCGCGACACCCACCGCTCACTGCACGCGCCAACCATTCAAAGTGAATGGCATGTATTTACTGCTCCTGCTTCGTAACCACACCTGTAAGTGCGTACGCTATTCTTAGTATTTTTATCTTGGATCCTTGTGTTATTCCTGCACTTCCGCCTACCTTTTTCCTGTTGCCAACGTCTGCTTGAACATATCGCGGTCTCTGCCGCATAAATGTCTCCGCCACTGTTCCTTCGTTGTTAATTGGATATTAATGGAGTATCATTAGTGCTAAAACCTGGCTTCCATTATTCATTACAGTATTGAAAATTAGGAGATTCTTACGTTCGTGTAGTCTGGGTTGGTGATGGACAAGGTATACTCTACGCCAGTACTCGACGCTCATTGCGCGCGTAATGCTTAAAATTTATTCATAAATTAATGATCAAAAACTAATCATCTGAGAGCTTCAAATTCATGTCAAATAAACGAAAATTGTTGTCAGTAATAAAGCCATTAAAGAAATTGAAAAACAAATCGAAAAATGTTGATTACACTTAAAGCGCCACAATGGTTAGGAATGCTAGACAAGCCTAACTTTGTGCTGCTAGGTATGCATACGGTGGAAATGGAAATGTTTATGTGGCTGCTGAAATAACGTACGGCCAAAACTAGAAACTAAAAAGTACTAAATAACATGCTACTCGGCGGTCTACTCCTTTACCAATTAACCGTGGAATGAGCTTGTCGCTGCAGCATCCAACTTGGACTATGGACATGTTACATTACTGGGAATGCACAGATATTTTCGAGCCAAATACTCTGCTAAGCTCTGCTGCACACGATTATAGCTAGGCCGTGCTGGACAAGAAGAGCGACGCACTTCTGTCCTTCAATCGCATGTCTATCCATTACACAATGGCGATTCTTACAGGCCATTGTCTTTTTGGTAGGCATCAGCAGACTAATTGACCTTCTAACGAATGATTTCTGCAGTAGATGTGTTTCTGGGAAGGATGAAGGAAATGTCCTTCACCCACATGACAGGGCCCTCTTTCCGTAATTAAATTAATTTGCCAACAAATTGCAATTTTACTTTCCCTAACTGTTTGTATGCATGCATGTGCGTGTACACACATATTAAATTGTCTCACTTAAATTTTATTACATCTCTCTCTCTCTCGTTAAAAACAAAAGCAACAAAAAAAAATGCAAAAAGTTGTAAATTTATGCAAATGACAGTGTCATAGTCCAGATTGTCTCGAAATCTTAAATGCCTGTCATCACACTTAATGCCTGTTAAACCAGATCAGATAACGTTTTTATCTGACAGATTAACAGATGGCAGTAAACAGTAAATGTCTTGATATAATGGAGGGAATACAAAATTACAAAATAAAAACAGTACAAACAGAGAGAGAGAGAGAGAGAGAAACTATACTCTCCCCCCAAGCAGACAGACAGACAAACAATAAATGAGAATACACGGGAATACATATGGTATTGTTGTGCAGACGCAACACAATACACAACACAACACAACAATTTGTATAATTTGCAAAAGGGCGGGGGGTTGTGTAAGACATAAATCGTATTCAATTTCATTCTCTCTCTTCTTCTCCTTCTCATTTTAAGTTTTCAGTTTCAGTTTCAGTTTCAGTTTCAGTTTCATTTTTATTCTCATTCTGATTTGATTTACAAAACAATTGTTTACATAAACAATTTAAATTCGTTTTGTTTCGATTTTTTTTTTGTATAGAAATGGCTGCCCTGCTGATTGGATATGGATTGTGCCACCCCTATCGGGTTCGATTACACCAGTTTTCCATCAAGAGATGGCCTTGTATTATTTGAAACCCTCATTTGAATATCAGGATTCAGCCTGGCGTACCCATGTCTGGAAGAAGGGTCGTGGTGAGGGTAAAAGCAAGAAACCACGAAGAAAATTTAATTTTAAACAAATTGCCAGGTAAGTTTGAAATCAAATTGAATTGTGATTGATTTTATAAAGAAAGAAAACAAAAACAAAAAAAAACAAAAAAAAAAAACTAAAAATAGAATACAACACACAGAATAGCCTTGAATATAAACAGAATGAAAACAGATTGTTTCTTAACGGAAAAATATTTGACTGTGATGGTTGTTACAGAAATTTAAGCTTCTGTCTGTGAAATACAACAGGCATAGGTCAATGCTCAATGGTGGCTAATATTTACAATTGTAGAGTGAATCTTATAAAATGCATTTGATTCTCCTGAAATAATCATCTACTGCATCATTTAAGCAGAAGTAAACAATGAGACCAACCCAGTTCGGACGTATGAGTGATATTAATTGCAACTTTGCATATTCTACATACGCAAAGGTGGTTTAATTTATTATTCTGATTAAACTATCGGAAGTAGGAATTAAGTGTCAAAAATATGCAGAGAATATGGATTTCATGGCTAAAGGCAAATTTGAAGAGATTCTCTGTAACATTATTTAGAGAAGACTTAAGTTGTTGCTGATTGGTTGATAAATCCGGGAAGGACTACAACGTTAACACTCCTAAATGGAAAAAAAATTCAATTCCTGGGCAAGATAATAACACTGAGGAAGGCTCACGAAGAAAGCGCTTCAGAGAAGAATGCTGCGAAGAGACTAATAGTAGGGGATTGTTTGGCAAAGCTAAAGCGGCTAGGTAGGCAAAATAAGGTGAGGTGGGAGTTCTCAGCAATTAGGATGCAGACAAGCTTCTCACGCCGCTCATAGAGCGTGAAACTCTGTATGGAGTTAGAAGAGACGTTTAGAAGGGACGTGTAAGGGTAGATGGAAGAAACGTGTAAGGGTAGATGGAGAAACACGGTGATTCAAGGGTTTGAGACAATCTGAACTGTTGTTGGAAAACTACAATATGGGGAGGTCTTTTGACCAGGCCCTGTAGGCTCTGAGAACAAGGCTGTATTAAGAATGGTGGTTGCCTCGAGCCCAATATGTAGAATCTGTAATGATGAAAGTGAATCATCGAAAATGCTAGGCAGGGAATAGTCATTGTTGACACCGGTACCTGAAGTTTGTCAGAACAATCGCAAACCTCGAGTTATAAGGCTTGAAGTCTAGCTACGTACCGAATTATAGGCGTGGTTGTTTGTTTTTTTTTTAAAGAACTTTTTCGTTTTCTAATCTCTTTAATTGGATTCGCTTTTGTGCTGTTTAAAGATTTTATTTTTAAACCAATATCCACAAGAGATCTTTGTTTTCATTAGAAGCCGTTTTGTTAAGGTCTTTAAGCCAATTGCGGCATAAACGCCCACCCAACGATTTATCTTAAATAGTTGCTGCTGCTTCTGCTATTCCTATTGCTGTTGTTATTAATGCCATCTCAGCTGTTTTACTACCAAATATTGGTCACATTTAATAACAGCCTATGACGACAGATAGTTTTCAATCCTTTTGCTACCATGGCAGCCAACAACCGACAACCCAATCAATATAACGGCATATATAACGGCATATGTAAATAAAGTAGCTTCATATTGTCTTAAGCACACATACATGCATACATACATAGCAGTTAAGAATAAAATTCGTGTAAGTGTATGTGTGTGTGTAATAAGCTTTCTGTTTTAGTTTCTGTGGCTTTACATCTTTGATATGCTGCTGCTGCTGCTGCTGCTGATGCCATACACACTATTGTGAGAAAGGAGAAGGATTATCCCATAAGTGGATTACAAGGGTACACAAATGTTAATGCCTTACAAATACAATACATATCCACACAATGTTGTGGATAAATATCCCTTTCATTGCATCAAGTAAATGCTTGTAGTCGTCTAAGTTTCCTTTTCTCTTTTTTCTCTTCCTGCTTTCTTTACTTTACTTGAGGTTTTCAATCGTATTTCCCAATATATTCGTAAATTTTGGCTGGCATGAGGCGTACATCAGACACAGGAAGGAATAACAATAGAATTTTTTTTTTATGGCAGGCTTCTGGTAAACTGTGGCAATATATTTGGTTTGAGGGGAAAGGAAGGACATATGGGAGTCTCTTAAAAAGTTTTTGTAAAAATGGTTAGGGGCGTATATTCTTTTCATTTTCCTTGATAAATTTATATGTTTTTTATTTAAAATTGTTGGCATTTAAAATTCTTTAACAAATTCATAAGGAGTCAGTGCCATTACTTTTAGAGATTTTTCTAAACAATCAATGGCAACTTAAGGATGAAAATGTGGTTGTGGGTTTACGTTGAAGGAATTGATGATTTTCGTATATTTTCCCTGGTGAGACATTTTAATTAGATTTATTGCAGTTATTAATGGGGACCATATGGAATATTGTTATTACTGAGGTATAAAGGGTGCCTTTATACATCGACCATACGATCCATTGTAGGGTGGTATTCAAACGATATTGTTTTTATGAATTCAAGGATGCTGTTTATGATTTGAATAAACAAATTCTACTTAGTACTTGATACGCCCAATGAACAATGTTCTTTGATTCTACGATGCGCGATCTAAAGGCTGGTTATTAACTTCAGGTTGCTATTGGATCATCTAATGCCACACTTAAATATCTTTTCATTTGTAATTTCTCTAGAAAAGTACAGATTATCTCAAACTGTAGACTTACTATCTTTCTCCATCTATTATATCACGGAATATACCCCAATAAACTTCTCTTCTAACTCTACATAAAACTTTACGCTCTATCAGTGGAGTGGGAAGCTTGTCTGTCTGACCATTGCTGAGAGTTTTCAAATAATTTTCTCCCATTACACGGTAGCCTTATTATGCCAACTTAGCTGATTCAGCTTCTTAAGGACAGTGTTCCATACTATCTTCGATTTAAGGCTATAAAAACCGAATGCTTGAATGGCCAGTTGACTTTCAGAGAGTATTGCTACGTCTTGTCTTTTGTACTTTCTATCCAAGTTGAACTGAGTACATTTTCCGAAGATTTCAACTTGGAAGGTAGCCTTAAGGCATGAAATATTTCATTCTGGGACCAAAAACTCCCTCTCCTGTACCGAGATTTGTTCTTGACCTGTCTGTATGGCATAAAATGATTACTCTTTTAAGAGAGTATTCAGCTTTGCGATTACTACGTTCATTATTGTTACAAAAACTCATTGCAATTCATTTCATAAAGTCTACTGGTTTTGTCTAGGACACAGTTAAGTAGGTTGCTGACACTCAATCGATATTTTGCGCTGAGAAGCCGAGCTATCCAATAGGCAGCTGCAAATGTTTTCTTGTCATATCTAATGAAAACCGCTTGTTCAATAAAATCTCAAGGATTCATTTAAAAAGTTCGGTTGACTGATTTTAAAGCTGTTTGAGTAAATTAAGATTTGAACTCTGGTTTCATTTGTAGCAATGAATTCTTTCATTATCTCAAATCCAATAGAATGGAATGGATAACCAAACGAGTAGCATGCTTAAAAACTCTTTAATGCCTGTTATTGTGAAATCACTCACTCTATGAGCAGTTGCTGTACTAATATTTACATGCGTTGTATGTACACATATACACACTACTTGTATTCACAAGCAATATCAATAACATCACCCATCATTATACAGACAAACACACATACACACACACGCTCAACACACCCTAACACACACACAAGCAAACGTAAAACTTTTGTCATCAACTCGTGTTTATTTATAATTTAAAATCGTCGTACAAAATTTTGTTTTTGTTTTAGTCTGGTTAGGAGCAGAAAACATATTGTATGAGTGAGTGTTTCTGTTGATGAGAGAGAATAAGTGTGTGTGTGTGTGTGTGTGTGTGTTTATAACGTTAAGAGCATATATTATAAGAAATCATTGATGAAAAGAAGAAAATTATTTATTCAAATCGTTTAAAAATGATTTCATTTGTATAACAAATTGTCTTCAACATACATACATACATACATACATACATATGTATGTATATGAATGTAAATCAAAAGGACAGGAAAAGAGATTAAGAGAGGGAGTGAGACAGGGCATACAAGATAGAAATTTAAATTAAATACGATTTAAAATTAAAACAATATTGTGGCACACAAGTATTTACCACATGTACACAGTTTAGCTGTCATTTAGTGTCTTCAGTACACTGTATCCAGCAGAAAATTTTTTTTTTTGAAAATTTCAAAATTCGCAAATAAAGGAAAAAAACTAGTAAAGAAATGACTACATTGTCCTAAAATCTGAGGGTAAGTTTCTTCCAGAATTAGCGTTTAAAAATTATGTTTTTCAATTTTGTCGATTCCAACATTTTTATGCAGCCCAGTGTACAAATTACAGTTCTAACCATTCTATTACCAAATTTAATCAAAAAAAAATTTTTTATTTCTCTTTATTTATAACGTATTCCCTTGAAAATATTCTGGGTTCTTAAAATAACATTTAAAAACCGTCTTTCAAAATATCTTTTCGGTGGAATACACTTGAAAGTATCTGTTGATGCCTGTATGCTTGCCTGCCTGGCTGCCTGGGTGCCTGCCTTATGGGTTTAATTCCACCATAATTTAATTAAATTTTGCAAATAAATGATGTGTAAAAATAATTGTTAATATATACAGACAAACAAACAGAGCACACACATTGTAGCTACAGCTACAACTACTGCTATATGATTCCCTAATTCGTTTTGAAATTCTTTTTTATCTTTTAATTTTGCTGAAATGAATGAAAATCTAATTTTTCTGTATTTTAACCATAAGCAATCAAAAGTTTTTGCAACAATTTATGTGAAGTTAAAAAATCAAATTAAATATAATACAACACCAATCCCCTCCCTCTACCCAAAACCAAAAAGTTTTCTTTTTTTATGAGAATGGAAGATATTTCTTTCCAAATGATAGAGTTTTAGTAAGGAATTGTTGTGGTATTTATGACTTTATTTTCTAAGTAAACAGACCTCTTCCGTATGAATATATTCGAAATACTTTATGGGATTTGAAGAGGAAGTGGCCTCTTCCTTCCTCAACAAACAAATGACAACAGGAACAGGAATTACTCTAGAGTAATTGAAAAAGTATTTTCAAATTTATTTTTATGATTGTAAATATTTTTAAATATTGTTTCTCAACAATTTCTCGAGGACAAACATTAAATTCTACAACTTTTAAGCTCCTTGCATGTTTAAATATTGTAATGAAACACCAAATGAAGTAGCCGTTGGCTAATAGGCAGTGTGTTGGCTACTTGAAATTTTTGAAATCTTAGCTCAGACATCTCACACCATGATAAAAAAAGATTCAGCAGCCTTCTGGCAAAAACTCTGAGAGTAAAGTAAAATTTTCGGCAAAAGTTTCTCAAAACATTAATTTGTAGATCCCGGCACTCATCTATAAAATTAACACACAGCGTGGATGCTGTGAGAATCTAGGTTGTAGTCCTGACTAATGAGTTGTAATGACCGATTCACAAGAAACCGCACCAGAATCTTTCCTGAATCGAATCAATTATTTTACAAGGACCTTTACTGGGTTTTAGTAGTCGCTGTGGTTTAGTGGTAGTGTCTTAGCTTTTTAGATGGGAGTCAGGTCATCACCCCTAGCTCAGACATCTCATACAATCGGAATATGCCTTTCAGCTGTTTTCTGGTAAAAACTCTGAGAGTAAAATAAAATTGCTGAGAAAAGTTTTTCAAAAATATGTCGTTCGGAGCTAACATTAAACTCAAGCCAATATCAAGTGAGAATAGGTTACAACTAGGTTACAAACCAATTCCAATTTTAGAAAGTGTTAGCTGCAAAAGGAACCCCTTAGAACACTTTTTTGAGTTGAACCGATCATTTGACAAAGATCGTTACTTGGTTTTATGTTATATCACGTAGTAAACATACAATCTTTCATGCGAATCCATATATTTCGAGGTTTTCCAAGATTTTTATGAATCTGTGGATGCCAATCGAATGCATGTCTAGCAATGTTACAAAACGGTCTTTTCAGTATATGGCCAATTGGATTCAAATTCAACTAAAAAAAGCTCATTATAATAAAGATTCTGATATTATAAAAAATAAATACTGCTATTATTTTGTCCAATACTGTAATTGCACAAATATTGTTTAACACTTCATATATGATTGATAATTATTATTAAAATCGTTATTTTCAATATGAAACTGTTAAAATGCGTTAATAAATCGTCTCTCTCTATTCAACTGTAATTCGTATGGCATGTTTAATATGCGTGCATGAGTGCAATGATAATTAAAGCTGAAGAGATAAAAAATAAAACCACATTTACTGCCTGTTAATACACGACTTATAATTTGAATTGCTTCAAAAAGAAAGAGAGAGAGAGCGAGAAACAGAGAGAGAATAACAAGAAGCTTAAATTTAATAAAATTTAATCACATTTCAGTTACATTTTGTTTGCCTTGCTTTTTTCTCGAACCAATTTTAATACAATTTATAAACCCGTTTGGTAATAATCTCTCTCTCTCTCTCTCACTCTTCTTTCCTCTTCCACTAACAATATGGGGAGACACACACACTTTTATACAATTACGGAGATGACATTGTAAATGAAGAGAAATTTAATTTATTAACGGTAATTTTTATTCACTTTACTTTACTTTGTTACTTTTTGTTCTTGCTGTCATCGCACGCATACATATTTTTTTACGAACTTTAAAAAGAAAATACACGAACTATACATGTAAACATATGACAACAATTACAACAATTACATGAAATTTACATCCTCGTAGTTTATAATCATTTTACATGTGTTTTATACGCGTACAAATACGCAGGATAAATATTAAGCGATTAATTTCAAGAGAATGTTTTCCTAAGGCGGTGATGGAGTAGGTGGAAAAAATTTTTGAAATTTTATTTGTTAAGCATGACATTGATGAAGAGTGTTATTCATTACTGATCATAATTATGATTTACAGAATACAACAACAAAAAAATGAGAAAAAAGGTATGTTAGTTTGTTTGTGCCAGTGTTAGTAAGAGAATAAAGCTGTTTATGTAACAGTGCCTTGTTGAAGTGCAGTAAACATTTTCTGTTAAAAGTTTTTAAATATTCGGTTCAAGAAAAAACTTAGATAGTTGGCTTTAAAATATAATATCTGTGGTAATATTAATTGCTGCAGGCAACAAAATAGCTTGTTTGAAAGGCCATGTTTTACGCTTCAAGTCGTTTAAAAATGACTAAAAATGCATAACAAATTGTAGACTTAACAAAGCAGTTACAACAAATCATGTAAGTTGCTCTTAGAAATGATAACAAGTGATCTTGGTATTACATCCTCTAAGGAATTGTTTTCTATCCTTAATCGATTATCACAAGATATGTTGGTGATACAAGCTTTAGAAGCTTTGTTCATGTCAATCGTTACCTGAACCCAGAAGAAAATATCGGATGCACCCACTTATGACAATAGCGAGATAATGATACATTCGACGGGTTCTTTTTATGGGCTCCTGGACATAAGGACATCGAAGATAATAACAAAGCTAATAATAAAGATGCACTTGCAAAAGCTAATACAACAAAAAATTCAAATAAATTCACGCCTGAGACTGGCATTCCTCTGCAGAGGTCCAAACAAACAAAGAAAGTTGATATGATGGACCAGTTTGTATGAAGACCGAGCATATGCTAAGGATATAGTATGCAGCAGCAAAATTTGCATTAAAACTAATCAGAGTTTAATTTAGAGCTCAACTAGCTGGACATTGTTTTCTGCAGAAACGTTCAAAGCTAGATTGAAAAGAAACATGGCGAGGTTGATGATTACATGTTGCAGGACGTGACTTTTTCCAAGAATAGCATATGCTACAGTGTGTGGCATTATATCAAAACGTTATCTGCCACTTTGCTGCAGTAATTGAGAAGAATTGAAACAATTCGTAGGAATGTAAGAGAAGTGAAAAAACCAAGGACCAGCTACTACTCTATGTACCGATGAGAATATTGCTGTGGTCAAATTTGTTCAACTTTGCCCTTTGACAATGGAAAAAGTTATCATGAAAGCTGTAACTATAAAATGCAAGCAATATTCAAGCCACCATTGCTGTCATACTGTCTGACTTATCAAATAAACCATTTAACTCCTATCCAAGGCGAACATTTGCCAGAGTTTTATTAAAAAAACAAATTTAAAAATTTCATTTCAACAATATTTGTGACTTACCTTATCATTTTCAGTTTTCAAGCTTATAAAAAAACACCCTATATATAGGGACGATGTGTTGCCATTTTAGTCCAATTTTAAACACCCAATATATACTAAAAAAATACACAAAAAAAAATAATAACCTTTGTTAAGTATTAAAAAAAAAAAAAAAAAAAAACGTTAATAAAATAATAGAAAACGTCAGTTCGTATATTAAAAAAAATGTAATGAATTTTGTTGTGCTCATATCATAAAAAAATAAGAAAAAATTGTTATTTTAATTTTATAAAATTACATTTACGAGTAGAAAAGAAAGAGAGAAAAAAAACTTTAATGGAACATGCATTATAAATGAACAACGACGTGCCACATTTCATAGAGCAGACGAGATGATATAATCAGGCATAGAAGCAGAACCTATAAAAGGCAACTTAAAGTGTTTAAAAAACAGCAACAAGAAAACAACAACAACAACAAAAAAAAGCGTTTTATTAATAAAATTTAAACACATAAGAGCATTACTTTGTTTTGTTTCTCATAAAAAAACTAACACTTTAACACTCATACACTAAAAACAAGTTCAAAAATCATTTATTGTTAAGGAAATCATATGCCTTTAAACATACAGAGAGAGAGAGAGAACGAGAGATTTTAAATACTCTACACTAGCGGTGTTTTAAAATTTAATGTTTTTATTTATTTTTTCTTATTGTTATTGTTGTTGTTATTTATGTTTCTCTTTTTCGTTTTTTGTTTTGTTTTAAATAAACGAGCAGCATAAAAATTTCATTTGACTAAATTGGCCCTCAGACATTAACCACCAACATGAGGATGATGATGATGATGTGAATGGATGGTACTGGGCAAACATTTTAATGCACTGCTGTTGTGTGAAAAATAAAAAAACACACACACAACAACAACCAACAAATTCAACACGTAGTTGTATCTCAGAGTTTTTTTTTTATTTTACAAACCCTTTTACTTTTTAGTCATTGTGTGTGTGACTCTTTTCTCTTTCTCTCGCTTCTGCATGCCCATACATTTTTTATTCTAAAATTTCTGTGTGATTTTCTATTTGAAGTGCACTTACTCATCGTATAAGAGTGCAAATAACATCAGTGTGTGTGTATAGGTCTGTGTGTGTAGTAAATGTTGGTAATTTAGTTTACTAGCAGCTCTTAGTTTAACGAAAACGTTTTAGTTTTTTTTCGTTTTTGTTCTCCTACCCATACCATTGAAAATTTGTGCATAGAAGAAGCATAGCGTGAGAGTAAAAAGACATGAA
>QOCX01000419.1:71122-84480 GCA_005959815.1 Sarcophaga bullata | reverse complement strand
TCATAAAAACAAAAGAAATGTTAAAAAAAATCCTACAAAAACAAATAATAAGTAAAACGTTAAAAGAGGTGCATAGTAGGACGTAGAGAGTGTGAGAGAGAGAGAGAGAGAGAGAGAGCGAGTGGAAGCAATGATGTTAGTTCAGTTTTCCGTGGCAATGAATAGGAATAGGCTGACAACTGAAAGCACTACCTGCATAACCCGAAGTATTTTAGTGCCTTTTTTCTCCGTTTATTCATCTTTTTTTTCCCCTATTTTTGTATGGAAATGTGAACATAATAATTCTCTTTAAAATTTCATGATAATTTTAAAGCAAAAAAAAACTACATTTTAACAATCTGAATACAAATTAAATGAGAGAGAAATTAATACTCTTGGGTTCTACTCTAAAAAAAGAATTGATTTTCGCCAATTACTGACAAAAAATTTAGGCCTAGTGTGCGTATACGTGATATTAATTTGTTTAAAATACTCATACGCTCTGCAAGTGGTTTTTAAAACGAACAAGTTGGGCATTGCTTTATGAAATTTTTAATGAAACGTTGGCTCATGGTCAAAATTCAGGATGGTTTGCGCATGAATCACCCCATTTTATAGTCAAATTTTGTAAGGGACTATCATTAGCAGACATCAGTTTATGCCAAGTTGTCATCGTTTTAACGATACTCTGGTTTATGTTGTATGCTATACGGCAGTATGTAAGTATCTTTCATTTAATTTTTCTCTACTTATTCGAAACAAGATTTTTCTGGTACGATTTTAAATGCAACATCTATGAAGTGTATTTACCTTATGTTTACCACTGTACTTATTATAAAAGAAACAGTAAAAAAAAGGTTAGCTCCTGAACTTCTGTCAAATAAATTTGCTTTATGAGAACGCTTGTGTTTTATATCATGGAGTCATGTTTTAAAATTATTTCAATTTTTTCCTTTGTTGTCGTTGCTTTTTTGTTTTTATAACACATTGTTTTATGAGAAATTTATAATGTGATGTACTTGCTATACACTCAACTTTAAAGTGCTCATTGGGGATGAGTTTAAATTTATTTTTTTGTAGGCTGTTTTTTTATTTTTATTTTTTATTGTCTAGTTTGATTTAATAGAAAAACAGGAAATGCTTTGAAGTGTTAATTCCATTTTTTTTAGGCTAAAAGTAATACGGAAAGTTATAAAATTAACTAATTTCAAAGGTTCTACTTTACAATTCTGAAGCTTTACAGTGTAAATATGTTTCAAGTCTTTTTATTACACATTGGCAATGTTGCCTGTGGTTCGATTGATGCATCGTACGTTTTTGTCTGGCAACTTCTAGAACTTGTTTGTTGATTTGTTATTGTTATTTCATAGTTTTCTATAGTTCGTTGTCTTTTTATGTATTTTTGTTGTTAGAATTTGATCTTTATTTATTGCTATTCTTGTGTTTTCTTTGTTATTGTTCAGTTTTTTATTTTTATTCTTTTGATATTTTTCTTCTGTTCTTAGGAATTCAGTTTTAAGAAATTAAAATATGAAAAGAAAAGTTTTCTTTTTGGTACTTTTTAAAACTGCATTTAATATAAAACCTTAAAGGCGTTTATTACTCGCGTTTGTCCCTACAGGTACTCATACAAAATTCACTGCTACAGTGTAACTGACTTAATTGTACGCCAACATATTAATTTCTCTCTCTCTCTCTCTCTCTTCTCTCTCTGTCCTCAATAATAAAAATTTTATTTACAAGAAGATATAAAAGCCAACAAAAACAACATCATAAATGAGTGTTTTGAGATTTAAAGAAAACAAAGTCAGCAAGAGAAGCAGAGAGGAAGAGAGCTAGAGAAAAATAATAAGGATTCTCCTTCCATTCTCTTACATACATAAAAGTGATAAACTAGAGTAGCGTTATAAAATAAAAATAATAACGGCATATTGTTTTTCGTACAACATTTAAGCATATAAACAGTGTTGCCATGTGAAGACTTTCATTGAAAAATGTTTTTCACAATCAGCTCGCATTGTGAAGCTTCTTAAGCCGTACAGTAAATCATTTTATTTAAAGGTCTTGCTATTATTCTATCCATGTCTGTCGATCTAAACTTATGAATTTTAATATTTTGAACAAAAAAACTTTATTTTCCCTTCTGTTTTTTTTTTATCGAATTTCATTACTTTTATAGAAAAGAAAAGAAAAAAAACTAAATTGTGGACTTATGGCAATATTGCTAATGGGGGTATGAGAGTATAAGTATTTATGTGAGTGTGTTTTTTTTTTTGCTTAATATGTGAGATGTTTAGCGTTATTTATTGTACATGTGCTGGGGGTAATGAAATATTTGCGTTGGTAGTTGTGCTTACAAACCATCATCATCATTTTATTTCTCTCACTCACTGTCTGTGTTTGTTTTTATCTTGCGTTGCTGCATATGTATGTATGTTTGTAAATGACAGAATTTTGATGTTCTTGTAATTGTTTTGTTTAACAACAATGTTATTGTTTTTGTTTTTTCTTTGTTCTTTTTTTTTCGTGTGCTGTCTTTAGCGATTAGATTTTTCTCGGAAAGAATGCTAACGAGAGTAAGGTTATGTATGGATATGAGTGTGTGTGTGTGTGTGTCTGTTTTGTTTGTTTATTTTTTCTGCGACCGCCTAGTAGAATTCATTTTATTTTGAGGGCATTAAGCTAACCAACAACTACTCAACCATTAACAGTAACATCATACTGGTTTCCAACGCCACGTTGATGATGATCACTTACACACACATATACACTGACAAAGCCAGATAAAATAGACAACGAAGACAAGTTAAACATAAAAAAAAAATTGTGGAACATTTCACAAACAGGAGCAATTTCTTTTCTTTAATTTCTTCCTATTGAAGTCTTTAAATTTCTAAACATAACCTAAAAATTTAACCTAAATTGATAGAAAGAAGAGAGAGGGAGAAAGAGAGGGACAGAGGAAAATAATTAAAACTGTTTAATAATAATAACAAAAACAACAATAACAAGAAAACTGTAAATAAATAAAACATTATGACAGATGATGTGGAGACCAAATTAAAGACTCCTCTTATTGACTTCAAATTGTGGTTTTTTTTTTGTTGGTTTTTTCTTAATATTCTCTTTCTTTTGCTCATTTTTCTTTGCAGGGCTGTGAAATTTACATCGAAATTATTTGGTCGTGCTTTGTCTAAGCGCATTAAGGCCACCGTTTTATATGCCACCGAAACTGGTAAATCGGAACAGTATGCCAAGCAATTGTGTGAACTATTGGGACATGCCTTCAATGCTCAGGTAAGTTAACTACCGTTTGAAACACCTTCCCCAGATTGGGAGAAAAAAAAAAATAGTGTTAAGTACACATTCCTTAATGAATAAGCAAAAGTTCTGGATATGGGGGAAATGTTTCAAAATAATTCGAAAGGATTAGTTGACCATACTTAGAGGATAAGCCAGAGATTGGGACCATAATGATATCTCAATGTCTCCTACAGGAAACCATAACGATTCCATAGTAAATTTAAAAAAAAAAAAAAACGTTCCTGCTTCTTCTCAGATTCCCCAACTCCTGTAGAAGACGTTCTAGGGAATGCGAAGTCTGTCGATATGCCTTTGAATAGTAGCAGTAGTCTGTGAGAACCGTAATGAAGCGATAACTTAGACGGCAGTCAGTCCTGTTCTTATACATAAAACTCCAGCAAAGCCTAACAACATATTGGCACGATAACGGCAAAATTAAATTTTTCCAACTGACCAGACAATTTAAACCCCCCTCCCCCTCCCAACAACAATTCAAACATGTTGTCATCATTATCATTATGATTGACTGCATGACATGGTGAACACTTTTTGTTGTTGTTATTATTGTGAACACATCTTGCCCAAAATCATTGCCTTTAAATCCCTTTTAGACTCTATTTCTATAATGTACAGGTAAAAAAACAATGTGTCAGCCAGCATAAATGAAAAAAGAAAAAAAAACAAAACAAAAGTGACCCATAACAACTAAAAACCCCACAACCTATGAACCCAAAATGGCAAAGAAATATTCCATAGCTTATGAAAAATAAAGAAGAAGAAGAAAAAAAAAATAGGGACACAGCAGTCAGCAACATTAGGCTGGAAAGCCAGTAAAAATTTCTACCACATGGTGACAGCATTATGTGGATTCATACTCTTGCTTTCATGCTGTTGCCATAACTGTGTTTGGTTGTGTGTTGAGTACATATTTAAACCATCATGTCTAGTTTGTGTCATAGAATGACATTTTTTAATGCCACATAGTAGTGCCACAGAGATTTTTAAAGGCATCAAGAGTTTGTTTTTTTTTCTCCTGCTCTTGTTGTTCATGTTTTCTTTGTTCTTTTATTGTTATTTCTTTTTTTATGGGATTTGTGTTTACTTTTTATTGTATGACAGACATAAACAAACCGGTTTAGTGTTACAATTTTTTTCTTTCTTTGCTGTTGAAATATTAAAAACAGAGAACTTTGAACTGCAGGTGATGCCTTTGACAAAAGCTGTGTTTTCATAAATGTTTTTAAGAGAATTAAATTAAAAAAATATTCATAAAGGTACCATAATTACTGTAAGGACCGTTTTTCTTAAACTACCACACAGTAAATTAAGTCACACGAAAATCGGTTTCAGATGTTGGCATTCGCTCGAATGATTTCTGCACGTGATATGTTTGTGCCAGAATATTGCTAGGAAGGGGGAAGATTTTTAACTTATCGTTTTGCCTGTTATCTTGGACTGAACTTTCCAAAGTAAGGGCTCTTTTGAGTGATACAATCGTTATGATTGGTGACTCCTACCAATACATGGTAAATAGAATAGCAAAGTTGGTTTCAATGTCCTTGAGAATGTGGTACTTGATAGTCATTGAAAAATTAATAAATAAAGCAGCCGTAAACATAGCCAATTTAAGTCCTATTTGTGCCTGTTGCAAAGCCCTTGAAGTCGCCGTGGTGCAGTAGGTAGAGTGTTTTGTTATTAGACGTAGGCCTATGGTTCAAACGAATAAAAAATATTTCCTTCAGCGACTTGCTCTCAGCAGTCGTCTATTAAAAACTCTGAGAGTAAAATAAAATTAACATGAAAAGTTTCTTAAATTTGTCTTTCAAAGATGGAAA
This sequence comes from Sarcophaga bullata, assembly GCA_005959815.1. NCBI lineage: Eukaryota > Metazoa > Arthropoda > Insecta > Diptera > Sarcophagidae > Sarcophaga > Sarcophaga bullata. Next base: position 79,363 of record QOCX01000419.1, on the reverse strand, counting down.
CAAGCTGTTGGCCCCAACACTCATGTCTAACAACAACACTCATCTACAATATGGGTGATGTGAGAGAATCGGTTGTAGTCCTGGCTAAAGGGTTGTAATAACCATTTAAGTAACTAATGTAAGTAATATGGCTTACGTTAAGGGCAATTTTTGTCTTAGCTTTAGGGGCTAAGAGGTTAGAAATTTTGTAATAACTTTACAACCTCTTTGCCACAATATGTGAGACCTTAAACATATTCCAGTTCCTTACAAATTAATCAACTTTATTCATGAGTTTCCTTTTCAAGGCTTTTATATTTAGCCTTCACTCTTTGTATTCAATTTTTTTTCTTTCTTTTTGTGAATATTTTCAAAACACACCAAGTTTTTGTCTCTTTGTCTGTCTATTTACTGTTTCTGTTTTTGCTTTCATGTCTGCCAAACATTTAATTTTGTGGTATTAAGTCAGACAGTTGGAAATATCTTGAAAATATCTTCTTAAAAATGAAAGAAATGAATTTTAAATTTGAAATTAAATTTTCTCTTCTCTCTCTCTCTCTCTCTCTCTCTCTCGCTTTCTTTTTCTCTCTCTCTCTCTGTTCTTTAATTTCATTACAGATTTATTGCATGTCTGATTACGATATTTCATCAATTGAGCATGAGGCTCTATTAATAGTTGTGGCCTCAACATTTGGCAATGGTGACCCACCAGAAAATGGAGAGGTAAGCTCAGAGAGTGAGACAAACACTTGACATTATTTCATTCTGCAGCCAAGATGGCTTTAATTTTGTCTTTAGTTCAGTTGTTTTCAAATTCTTTTTCATCTTGTTTTTTTTTTCTTCTTCTTTTTCAGTTATTCTCACAGGATTTGTACTCAATGAGGGTACAGGAAACATCTGAAATTGGTCAGGATTCTAGGTAAGTGTTAAATGCTGTTTTCTTGTTATTTTAATTGTCGTTGTCATTCTTGTTGATGTTGCTGTTTTTGGTTGATTTAAATTTCTCAGCTACATGATAATGGTTAATGGTTTGTTCTGTTACTCCCCCCCGTTTATGGCCATAATTTAAGAGCATCAGGTTGTTAGTCTTGAGTGTGTAATGTTGTACTAAATGATGCCGTGTTTTGTCACAAGGATGGTTCTCTTTAATAAATTAATACGCATGTTTAAAAGGAGAATTTTTGCCTTAATACAAGTATGTATGCATGTTAGGTTCGGTGGAAAGAGAGTAGCATAACCACTTCCATCAACTGAAATCTACAGCGTTTTCATCTTCAGCTTCCAGAGTATGAGAATAGATTCGTTGTTGTCCTCTTCTAGATTTCACTTCATTGGTTCTGCGTTGTTTAGAATCGACATTAAAAAGTAGGCCCCGCTACTCATTTATAAAATTACCACACACAACATGAATAGTTGTGAGAAGATAGGTTGTGAACCTGACTAAACGGTTTCAATGATCAATTAAGTAAGTATGTGGGTTCCATCAGAGTATAATCAACCTTATGGCCGTGTTTGCTTATCATCGAATATGATTTGTGGATGCCGTACTGGTAGTATGATGTCGTTGCTCTTAACTGTCGCCAAAATTGATCTGTACGGCTAGGGCTTGCATAGTATTTTCACACTCTTCAGAATTTTTTTTTTTATGCGTTGGTAAGAAGTTTGGTCAACACGTTTGATCTTGTTTTAATTGCCGTGCAGACTGGGTGCTTCCTTTTTTTCTTGTTTCTTAAGCTTCTTCATTTTATGATTCGCCACGGACTGCTTTAATATTTTTTCAATAATGACTGGACAGTTTTCAATACTTTATGCAGTACATTACACCACCATATGTGCAACTCACCATGGGTTATTGCCGGCTTCATTACACAATTGTTTCAAACATTCCTTTTTGATCTGGTTGGTGGAACTCGATTTCATCTGTTCTAAGAATATTTCTTCATTAATCACGTTCTTGAAGTTAAGAAACTGATTGTATCAGATTCTAGAAGGATAGAGTTGCCAACTTTCTTTGTAGTGAAAAAGCTTACTTATTGACTTTTTCTCTTTTCTTACTCTCTGTCTGGTCTAGGAGATTTATTTCATTGATTATTAGGAGGCAAGCAACCATGCATTGTTTGGTGTTGTTCTGAGGGATAATAATCAATATGTCGTCTGGCCTCTTTGTATGTTTTAATAATTTGTAAAGGTTGATTGACTTACATTACATTAAAGCTTTCTAGATATTACCACCTAATACTGCTCGTTATAGCCCATGAGTTCGAATTCATAAATAAAAGATTGTATTTTAAGTAGTTTTAAATTATTTTTACTTCAAATAAACTTTTGCCAACTTACGAACTTACCATATCTTAGGGCATAGCATATTTAAAAGAAAATGTAACATATATTAAGGCATTCTCTTTAAATTACTATGAAAATTGAATTATGAATTAATCTTTCAATATGTTATGAATTTTGGGGAAAATAATGGAGAAAATAAATTAAAGTGTTGCCTTTTTCAAATTTTCTCATAGTCTTGTTGAAGAATGTAGAACATATGTATAGACACGAACCATAGCATATGTTAAGGGGTTTTCACCACTTATTATATTTACAAAATATAATTACAACTGCTGTGAGCATATATAGAGGCCTCTTGAACAAATATTGTGTATTTAAAAATGACTTTCGTTTATCAAACATATGCTTTGAAACATTTGCTATGATTCTTTGTGTTTTTGCCTTCCCTACAATTTAATGGGAGTTCCATGGCCACCTAAAAGAAACCCATTTATTGCTACCGAAATGACATTATTGTGTTTATTACCGGCAAACATGTCATACGGAAATTCCCTGACATTATTATATTGATATAACAACAACAACAACAACAATAATAATAATTACAAAAAAATGTGTAATAATTTGGCTTCAAAGGAAAACAAACGCAATTTTTTTTATTTGAGCGTTATTAACGGATATTGTTAGCGGCATAACTTTTCCTTTTACGAAGTATTTAATAGCAAAAGCAAAAGCAACAACAACAACAACAAATGATAATAATAAAAACAACAATATTAATATGCTGTAAACAATAATGAAATTGTCAGTTATTGGGCTGTTGCATGCTACCACACACAACAATTGGAATCAATTATTTCCCTTTAAATATTTACAAAACCAGCCAAAACAAACAAGTAAATAGGTAGGCCTATTTACCATCCGGTGGATATTTGACGCTTATTTTACGAGGAAGAATTCGAAAGCATTTGGCTGAGAAAATTTATGTTGAAACTTTACTAAAAAGGTCGCTGTGACTTAAATAATCTTTGCTGTAATCGTTGCAGTAATTGTTATTTAATTACATTAATTGGTCATTATAACGCCTTTGGTCAGGATTACAACCTAGTTTATCACGGTAAACAGGGTGTACAGGTTAATTTTATCCATAAGTTGCAGGATCTATAGTTTGCCGTTGACTCCTCTAGACAGATTTGAGAATATTTGTCATGTTAATTTTATTTTGCACTCAGTTTTTTTGCTCGAAAACTGCTGAGAGGAAGTCGGCATACAGTAGCACCTAATTTGCAAATCTAGGGAGTTGTAAATGGTTAGCATGCATTAATTGCAACATGAGTTGCGGATGGAGGTAAGAATCCCAATGGGCGGTAATAAAGGCGCAGTTTATAAAAACCTTATCATCAAGGAGCTATAAGGAGATGCTCTTTAAATCCTCTTCGTTCTTCTTTAAGGAGCTACGCGCTTTCTTCAAGTACCTTTTCCATAATTTCATTTCATAAATTTCATTCAAGCTTGGTAACCCTCCCACATACATATTCAGTGTTTGCCCAGTAAGGGTCATTGGTTTGTCTGACTGTTTATATCTTCAATATCAATTATGCCAGTCTCAGTCAGAATGAAAAACGTTTTGTATTCGGAGAAAATCAATCATTTGTTATGTAAAGAAATGATTTTCAATTCGATTTTGATTAATAACACAGAGAACCCAGAGTCATTATACAAGTTGTAGTAGAGACACTTGAGTTTACTGACACAAACACAAGCAGAATAGTGACAGCAGGAAGGCAATAAAATCTTGTTTGTGGTGAATATATTTCAAGAAAAATGTTTAAATTTGAAAAGGAATTTAATAACGTTGCTCTGAACGGAATCCTGGACGGATTTTTGGTAATTCGTGCAAATCCTATAAGAATACAGAGACCGTCGTCTGGTATGTAGTGTGTTAAGTTCTTAGACGCGAACCCATGGTTAAAACCTTAGCTAAGACATCTTGCACAATAAATATTGTCTCATGACAATTACTTTTTAAAATATTCTTAGAAAACTTTCAATTGCTTTTCTTTTCTTATTTTTTTCTTTGAAAGGAATTTTAAATATTCCCAGCCTGATCGATTTGACAACCCAAAAAAACTTTGAATTGAGTGTGTCATGAATATTGGCCAATTGAAAGTTTTCAAATGTTAAAATTACACCCACCCAACTCACACTGTGTAAATTGAACACTTCCTTTTCGAAAGTATTTTAACAGGAAGAAGAAAAAAATTTTGTGTAGTCACAGCCAAGGTTGGCATAATTTTATTGTGGAACAATTCGTTGGTTGGCATAGTTTTTGTGTCTACAAAAAAAAAGTTTCCAAAAAACTTTTTCAAATTGCGAACGGCAATTGATTATAAAGCCAACATGTCCAGGTAGTTTTGGAGAAAGTAAGCCTTTAAAAGGAGAGGAAAAATGAAAAGAAAAATGTGAAGAAAGGAATATTTTTTATTCAATTATGGCCATTACATGTAAGAATGACAATCGTTATGAATAGAAAATCATGCAAATCATGGATAGTTAATGATTTTCTTTAATTAAAATAGGAAAAGAATTTTCAGATTGAAAAGACAAGTTAATTAAGTTTTCTTATTGATATTGTAGACGAATAACGCTTCTTAGAAATAAGCACCTTGAAGTCGCTGACGTAAGTCCTTCAAATCGCAACTCAGACGTGTCGACTTTGGACTGTAGATCCCCACACTGATGTATAAAATTCATACACACAACATTGGTGGTGTGAAAGAATAGGTTGTTATCCTTACTAAAGAAGTAGTTACATAGAAGTAGTTTTTACAAGATGGCCGTTATCAACTGTCAAAGTTTAAAAATCCCTCTATACGCATTCGGCTTTAAGGAATCACTATCTTGAACAAGTTAACGCCTCTGTTTCTTATCCACCTCCATCTGAGAAATTTTTAACTTTTTTCCGACTGGCCCTATATGTTGAAATAAAGTTTCTCAATATCTAGTGCTTAATAAACCGATTTCTTATTTATTTTTTTTTTTGCTTTATCATGCCACACATAATAAAGAGAATAAACCTGGCATATGTCATCACCCCAAATTTAAAATTGTTTATACATTTAAAAAGGTCGCCGTGTTTAATGATGCAGAAAATTGGAAACCAATAAAAATTACGGAAAAAAATTTAACAGAAAACAAAAACTTTCTTTTTCTTATCTTCTTGTTCTAATTCTTTTTTGTTTGGTGTGTTTTTTTTTTATTATCGATTTTGTGCGTGTTAACGCCTTTAAATAGGCAACATTTCTTTTGATAATTTAACGCCTGCAAATAGGCTTTAGTTTTTTTGTTTTGTTTTATGATTAAACGTGCCATTTCTTAGCAGAAAAATCTCAAGAAGAGGAAAAAGAAGAAGAAAGAAAAGCAAATGTTGGTTTTTCTTGTAAAGATTTTTGCCAGTCATTAATCTAATTATAGGCCTGCAAATACCAAAAACAGAAACAGAAACAGAAACAGAAAAACATTAAAAAGTTATAAAACATTGTAAAACAAAGATTTGTTTTAAGGCAGTGCCATGATTTTTTTCTTTTGGAGGAAAAAAAGGAAAAGAAATTCAAGAAAACTTGTAATACAACATTGTTATAATGAGATTGTTTTATGAAGAATCAAACTTATTTCGATTTATTACGGTTGAATGAAATCAATACCACAGTATCATTTAAATCTAATGAAGTTACAGTAACGCTTACATAGTAATGAGTTTATTTGCCGAAATCGATATCAAATTCTTTTCCAATTTAAGGAGTATACTTGGACTTTCATTGAATTTTGTGAAAATAATTCTAGGATTTCAAAAATTTTAAATTTTTAAAAAACGATTTTCAATCAAAAGCCACGTAAGCTACTTCCAGATAGCCCGATGCAAGTCAATCTTACTGTGGATTGGAAGTTCACGCTTCTGTCACACTATCTGTTTCGGCCCCATCACAGAAAAGTACCTCCCTTAAAGGAGTATGTTGTCTTCTAAATTTTTCCATTCATTTTTGTTACTCAATACCGTTTCGAAGTGTTTCCCAAAATTTTATTTTACTCTGCTTCTGTCCAAAAGACGGTTAAGGAAAGAGCTGGCAGATCACTATACTCCTTGATTAATCTTATGTTTGCCTTGCCTCTTATTATGCGGATGCGGTCCTCAGTACCGCATTGAAATCCCATAAAGCCCTGTTGTGTTTTAAGTTCTCGGTAGCACAGGTTCTCATTGACCCGCATTACAGTCTAAGTTTGTTATCCAACTCCAGCTAACCTATTTTTAAATTCGTTTTGCCTCCTATAATTGAGAAGCACTGGACAGCCTGATATAAAGCTGTTGATATAACCTGAATTCTCCTTGGTAATAGAACATCTCGAACTGATTTTTTCCTGTATTCATTTTATCTTCTTTATGTATGGACAATACTAAAAATTTTTTTGCTATCATTCATCGTGCGCCTACGCCTAAACCACAATCATTAAGTTACCAAGAAAATAAACACACACGTACGTTATTTATTTAACCAAAAACTTTAAACATAAATTTTTTTGTGGCTTGTGGCAGCATCATTTTTGCCACAAGTGGATGTATAATTGTGGCGGTTTGTAAGTTTTTTTTTTTTTAATGTTTCCGCTTTAAATAGTTCTTGTCGTCATTCTTCTCCATGACGTTCTCCAAATCTCAAGCAAAAATAGTTTCAAAAATAATATACTTTGCCTGCCTGCCTGCCTGCCTACCTTTTGTTTAAACCACTCAAGAGTGTAATTAAAAGCAGCTTAGGAAAGAAAACTTTTTTTACTGCGTATACTTTTTTTAAAGACATACCAACAAACATATATAAAACACTTAAAGAGCATGATTACATTTGTATGTGGCTGTGTACGAATAAGTATTGTTGGTGTGTGGGTGGCTAGATGGGAATTGAAGTAGAATTGCAGATAATTGTGGTTAAAATAGTTGAACACACAACATCAATAGAAATAAACACTCTCAGAGTCTTGAGCACTTTCTCTTCCTCTATCTCTCTCTTTCCCTTCGCTTGCTAACGGTAATTGCAACATACAACAACAACAACAAAGTTGAAATGGAGTAGAAAACAATCAACTCATTTAGCTGAAGCGTAAAAATAATTAAAATTTTTAAACAAAGTCCTCTACAGAGAGAGAGAGAATTGCTTATGTATGTATGCATGTATGTGTCTGTATGTTCATATCATAGACAATTACACACGCATAACCTTTAAATGCAAACAAACATACATTCACAGAAACATTTGTAAATATGTTGAGTGACAGTGTCGTTATTAGAAGAAATACTCGGCTACTCAGTAGCTCGACTACAATTGCTTTTGTCTTTGGCATCGTTTAATGGCAAAATAAAACAGTAACAACTACAAAAACAACAACAATGTACACGACAACACAATTTAACCTACTACTACTGAAGGCACTTTGGCATAAAAAGCAAACAAAGAAAAACAAAAGAGAACAAATTTAAAGAGAACAGCAGAGAGCAGAGAGCAACCAACATACACTGTGTTAGTGTGCTAATGTCCTAGCATTTCAGTGTGTTAAATTCATAATAGCCAGGATACATGCATGATGATACAACACTTACACAACACAACAATAGATTGTGCAACAACACAATGCCGAAAAACAAAAATGTGCAACACTTTATGATAATGATGCAACAACAACAACATCATTATTATCATATGCTACACACACACACGCACACATATGACCACCAGAGTTCATGTCTGCAAGCAAATCACAATGTACGGCGTGTGTTTAAAAGGTGTTTTCATGTGAGAGAATGCAAAAAAAAAGACGAAAACAATTGCCTATTTTTAGGTGCTTTTATTTAAAAATTTTTGTTGCATGACATACACAAAGGCAAGGAAGAAGAAATGATTTTCCTGCTCTAGTGTACAGCAATTTGACCTAGAC
>QOCX01000419.1:45862-71104 GCA_005959815.1 Sarcophaga bullata | reverse complement strand
AAAAAAAAAAAAGTAGTGCTGACATCAAAATCAAAAGAGTCCTTTTTAAAACATAAAATGTTGCCCAAACTATATTAAACTGAACCCGTTTTTATTTAATTTTTATATGCCTTCGCCTTACTTTGACGCACATAAGGTTATCACCCAGCATCTCCATCATTTCATTATTATTTCTTTGATTCCTTTTGAGTTGCGCTAAGTGGTTGATTGGCTAATAATATCAGTTTCTAGAATAAAAGGGTTACCATATTTCTATGTTATTTCACTCGGTATAGATACTATGGAAGACTGACTGTTTTTCAAGAAGTGATGCTAACTGAACATTTTATGCTTGCTGAAGTTGTCTAAGGGAAATATAAACGCAAATTAAAAGACCTAGAAGTTTGTGCAGATATGTTGCGTTCTATATTTAACAAAGACTTGAATCGCCGTAGTCAAGTAAGTAGTGCGTTGACTTATTAGACACGAAACCGTGGTTGGAAATGAATTTAACAAAGCTGTTCTGAAAAACTGGATACCTTTTTGGCAATTCGTGAAATTTCTATAGGGAATATAGGGGCTGTAGTCTAGTGTGTAATGCGTTGGATTATTAGAAGAGAGTTCACACATCTCGTACGAAATATGACAAAATATTTACTTCGGTGACTTCCCCTCTGCAATCTTCTGCGATTAGTAGTCGAAACCTGGAGGTTCTACCACCCATGGATAAACTGTTATCATGACGGGATCCATCAGGTATTGACATCACAAAACCTTGCCTTGTGCTACTATACCCAAGATTCGGTTACTTCCATGCCATCCTAATACGATCTGTTTCATTGCTGTGTTTCGATGTAAACCAGGATTAATGATGCCTTTACTTCAAAGCTAAATATGATGCCGTAAAATGGAGTTGATTTCCTAACAAAGTCGTACAGCCAGCGTATATTTTTCGTCTTGATATCCTAGTAAAATCTGTGACTGCCTTGTAACAAGCGCCCTATGTCCTTAAGAAAATTTTTCCATAAATTTTTGCAGCATATTTTTGAAAAGAAACAACTATTCCTCATGTGTTCATTCATTTTTCTCTGTCGCACTAGTTTAGCGTTCATCCAATGACACTCACAAACATTAGAAATACTTGTACGTACACACCCCACACACACATGATTGCATATCCTTTTCCTAATCCTTTTGTAATGCATGTGTCCAATATGTGTCACATAGTATTTATGGCAAATAAAACATTCTGTCGACTTAATGTATGTCTGTCTGTCTGTCTCTCTATTACATCAACAAACAAATAAATAAACTAAGAAGGCAAAAAAAAAGTAGTTTCTAAGATACAGTCGTGGTTATAAAAATAAAATGAATTTTATTTGTCGTAAATCGTGTTGCTTTAAAGATTTCTGAAGAAATTTCACTGTTTCACTGGCGTGTGCTTGATCTGATGCAACTGTTGCTCCTTCTCCGCTTTACTTTACTTTACTAGAAATATTTTCCAAAATGTTGGTGCATCCTGTGTGTGTTTGCAGGAGTTATAAAATATTTTTTTTATTATTTCCGGTATCGTTTTATTTTCATTTCCTGTTTCTCTCTTCTATTCTCCTTATTGTTCATACTTTTGCTGCCAGCATGCCGGTAACATCATCGAAGTCATTTATGAAAGCCAGCTCAAGGCAAGATTTCATCAAATTGCCACTGCAACAGGTGAAGAAAATCGATAGATGGGACTCATTGAGAGGCTCAACATCAGACACATTCACCGAAGAGAATTTCGGTCCATTATCGAACGTAAGGTAAGTAAAAGTAATGGAAAACATGCTGAAAACAGTTCCCAGTTTGGATTTAAAATTTTTTAATTTCTATTCCAGATTTGCTGTATTCGCCTTGGGCTCTTCGGCCTATCCGAACTTTTGTGCTTTTGGCCAGTATATCGATAACATTCTGGGTGAATTGGGTGGTGAGCGCTTGCTAAAGGTAGCCTATGGTGATGAGATGTGTGGCCAAGAGCAAACGTTCCGCAAATGGGCTCCTGAGGTATTTAAAGTGGCTTGTGAAACATTTTGTTTGGATCCCGATGAAAGCCTTTCGGATGCTTCTATGGCCTTGCAAAACGATTCGTTGACTGTTAACACCGTACGACTGGTGCCTGCCAAAGGCAAGGGTTCTCTAGAGCAGCTGCTATCGAAATATCACAATAAAAAGGTGACCTGTTGTCAAATTAAAACGCATCCTTTTAATCTCACCAGCAAGGCCAGTGATGAAAAGACCACAATACTCTTGGAAATAAATGCCCCCGGCATTGATTATGAACCCGGTGATCATGTGGGCATATTTCCTGCCAATCGCCCTGAAATTGTCGATGGCGTTTTGAAGCGTTTGTGTGGCTTTGAGGACCCGGATGAGATATTGCAATTGCAATTGTTAAAGGAGAAACAGACATCGAATGGTATTTTCAAATGCTGGGAATCCCATGATAAAATACCGGCAGAAAGTTTACGAACTCTTTTAACAAGATTTTTCGATATCACAACGCCACCCTCGCGGCAAATGTTAACTTTATTTGCTAGCTTTTGTGAGGACAATGCAGACACTGAACGCTTACAGTTGTTGGTTAACGATTCCTCAGCCTATGAGGACTGGCGTCATTGGCGTTTGCCTCATTTGCTAGAGGTTTTAGAAGAGTTTCCCTCGTGTAAGCCACCGGCATCTTTAGTTTTGGCCAATTTAATGCCGCTTCAATCGAGATTCTATTCGATATCGTCTTCACCGCGCAAAGTGAACAATGAGATCCATTTAACGGTGGCCATTGTACGCTATCGCTGTGAGGATGGCGTGGGTGATGAACGTTTTGGTGTGTGTTCGAATTATTTGGCCTCCCTGCAAGCTCTCGATGAGGTGTTTATATTTGTACGCAGTGCTCCTGGTTTCCATTTGCCTAAGGACCCGTCCAGGCCCATAGTTTTGATTGGACCTGGTACAGGTATTGCTCCGTTTCGTTCGTTTTGGCAGGAATTCGAAATGATGCGTGAAATGCATACGGATTGTCAATTACCTAAGGTTTGGCTATTCTTCGGTTGTCGTAATCATAATGTAGACTTGTATGCGGATGAAAAGGAACGCCTGGTCAATGAGAAAATATTGGATCGTGTGTTTTTGGCCTTATCCAGAGAGCCAAATATACCAAAGGTAGGAAAGGGAAATTTTAATTTGAAAACTTTAAACCTTATGCATGCAATTGCTTGCAAAACTACTCACATATCTTCGAACAGAATCTCTTGGGTTGTAAATCCCGGTTAGTAGAAATCAATTTAAAATAAATAATCATGTGTGGACATTGAATGAGAAAAAATATTGCGTGTAATAAAGATGAAAACATAAATAAATAGAGACAGAAAGAGATACAGAAACAGATACGGATATTGAAAAGATATTTTATTTGAAATACTCGTGTATTAATATTTCAATAACATTGTAAAGCTTTAACATAATCTTTCTCTCTCTCTCTCTCTTTCACCATACAATTGTCTTCGAAAGATTTGCTAACATTTTATCACTTGACAGCAATAAAAAGAAGAGAAATATATAAACCAAGTGACATTTTTAAACACATATTCCCACTCCTACTCTTATTCTTTCTCTCTCTCTCTCTCTCTCTCTCTCTCTATCGCTCTCTGTCGCTCACCCACAGATGTAAACGATGTAAACAACTAAATGAGACAAACTAGAGAAATAAGCAAAATTTAGTATTAAAAACAAACAAACAAACAAACAAACAAACGCATATACTAACACTGTGATATATTATTTGTATGACAAATAAAACATGATTTGTCCTGTTACTCGGTAGTATAGAGTCCATACACTTGTATACATAGATAGAGAGTAAACAATTTGTGTGCATATATGTAGGTATGTGTATGTGTGCATACGTAAGGTTACAACACAAACTACTTGAACTATTCCAAAGACAATAATCAACTATAGAGACTTGCTTTACAAGCAGAAGAAGAAGAAAAAAAAGAAATAAATTCTCATCGTTTCTTTTGTTGCTCTCTTTTGCTCTCTTTTGTGTTATTTCCTTCTGTATTTTTCTGTATTTCCGATTGCATTGGTTCCGATCAACTTTAATGATTATCAACTCCATTGATGATGAATAAATGGAATGCTTGACTGGTTATTGGTTTGTGTCTTCGTGCAATGACAACATACTTGTCATCATCATCGTCAATTCTACTGCTGTGCTGCTCTTTAATTTTTAATGTCCGTCTCTATGTGGTTTTGCTACGGACATATGTGTGTGTGTGTGTGTGTGTGTGCTGTCGACAACAATAAAAATACTTACAGACTTACGTACAGGATTTGATTGAGCAAGAATTCGATTCACTGTACAACTTGATTGTTGAGGAACGTGGCCATATTTACGTATGCGGTGATGTCACAATGGCTGAACATGTCTATCAAACGATAAGGTAAGTTATGCTCTCTCTCTCTCTCTTTCTCTTCTTTGTAATATACATTTCTACACATACATACATACACATATAGAAATGCTTTATAAATTCATCATCATTTTCATCAGGTTATTAGACAATCACATATGAGCAGTCTATCAGGCCTTTGTGATTGTGACATATACTCGTGTTATGTGCCTGTGTGTGTGTGTTCGTGTAATAATATAATAAAAGACTTTCTATACAATAAGGAAAGGGGGGAGGGGCTAATATCTCAAGATTATGCTCATCGTCATTGTCAAGACTATTAGCACAACGTAATCACATAAATGTTTGAAAAAAAATCGAAGAATATCTAAAGGAATGAATAAATGATTGAATGAATGAATGGATGAATGAATGAATGAATGAATGGATGAATGTATGTATGTATGGTTGAATTGTCTGTCTATCATTCAATATGTCCATTCATTTTTGTTTGTTTTTTTGGAAATAAAACCAAAGTAAAGTATGGTAAACTATTGGTCACAGTGAATGTCTATTTATAGGGATTACGACTTTAAGGTAAATGTAAGGAAAATGTGACCAAAAATTTCGAAATTTTTGGTTTGCAACGAGTCTTACTAACAAGAAATGAATGGAATGATCTGTTAGCTGCATGCTCTTATAAAAGGAAGCCTATTTGGTAGAATATAAATGGGTCATGAGCGGATCTTGCTACAGGAGCAGGAGCTTTTAGTTCAAAAATAAAATATTCTGGGAACTTGGGGAAACTTTTGAATAGGCTTCCGAACAAAAGATGATAAGAATTCAACTTGGACAATCTGTGACAGTTAGTCACAGTCACAGTACCATCTCACTGTCAATCGAGGTTGAATCGAAGACGGTATGGAACTGTGTGGAGAAGCAGAATCGGGTAGGTAGGTTGAGCTTGGGTCATGTGTAAACTCTAGGCAATGAACAAACTGACGATCCTGTGAGGAGAGAAGCCTCCAAGTCGTTGATGGGGTCAAAAAGCTTACGAAAAGTTAAAGCGCTTGTTTGGAAAGGTAGGTTGGATGATCTGCATCATTTATCAGATTATGAAGGAATAACATTTCTTTTGACAGGGCGCTGTATTATCAGGTTACTCTTATTCAAAAGGGAGAACCAACACTTAGATTCTGTGATAATGAAAATGAATCATTGGAACACAATCTTTGAATCTGCGGGGCATTAAGAAGAAACAATTGGATGCGCATATGATGTTTTGCGAAACATTTCCCAAAATTAGACAGTTTACTGGTACTATTCAGGAGACTGTTACGCAGGAAGTTGTTAGTCATTCCATCAAGTTACTGTTGATGTATTTCAAACCAGACTTGACTACCAAATCTAGTCTCCATAGTTCTGGTCAGTAGTTTTATAAAAAATATTGATAGCTTGGTGTTTACAGTTAAAGTAATGCCAAAACAAAATAGACGATAAGCTCAAGCAGAATCCATTGTTGGACTCTCATAGCTTTTATAAGGGAATACTGGCATTTGGGAAATTGGGAATTTCTTATAACGACCTGCATAACTTCTAAGGACGATACAGAAGAGAAGACTACAAAATATCCTCTCTATCGTTGTCCTATACTTGAGGATAGAAGGTGAAGGACTCTTGGGCATTGAAAACTAACTGACAGAGAGCGCCTAGCCAAAGGTATTTTGGTTATAATCCACATCTTCGTACAACTATAGGTATAGGTTGGGTAATATCAACCTGAAGTTACAGTTGAATAACGAAATACAATGCCACTACACTCCTTGAAACATTTTCAAATTGAAACTAACCTAGCAATTAACGTGGGTTGTAACAAAAGGATTTTGTTTTTTTTTTTTTTAATAAGAAACAGTTAAAAGACAATAGTTTCCTGCGGAAATTGTAATCCTCGCATCCACAGGAAGTAAAAAAAAAATTCTTTCCAATATCAGTTGGTCACATTATGCCTGTGCTTTTCAATTTCTATTTAATCGAGTCCCTATTATTTCGAAGCATTTATTAGGAAATCCTTTAGTTTATTGAGTTTTTATGGTGTTTTAATATTATTGTCGAATGGATGATATTGTATTGCATGGAATGGTATGATGTTTTACATGCCATAACTACAACATATTGTTTGTGTTGCCAATTGATGCTGTTTTATTATCATGTTTCTTATTGTATGTTGCAACAACTTATTGTTTTGCGTTCATCCTTTAGTCCTCCTTCTATGTCCGTTTATCCTTCGTTCGTTGTGGTAACTTTTCTCTGGCCATTGTAATCTATTTGCCATTGTACGGCATTAGAAACAAAAAAACAAAAAACATAAAAAAACGAAGGAAAAAGAAACATGGAAATAAAATTGCAAATAAAGAAATGCCAGAGAATTTTTATTTATTGATTGTATTTGTGTTTCCCCGCATCGACTCAATGT
This sequence comes from Sarcophaga bullata, assembly GCA_005959815.1. Lineage (NCBI taxonomy): Eukaryota > Metazoa > Arthropoda > Insecta > Diptera > Sarcophagidae > Sarcophaga > Sarcophaga bullata. The sequence goes on along the minus strand of QOCX01000419.1, from coordinate 64,228 downwards.
TGAGTTACTGAAGAGGTATTGAGTACTTTCAACACTCACTCACACTTGTATTCACCCAGTTGAGAGGGTTTATTAAGGAAATTGTATTGCATGTCGTGATATTTTATTTTATGAATTTCATTTCCCTCTTGAGAACTATTCTTTACCTCCAATCTCCCTCCACTCACTCTAAAAAAAAGAAAAGCAAAGAGAAGGTAGATGTGGTGTGGGCAAATATTTTATGATTAGTTTTACCACCAATCAGTAGTAGTGGTTTGTGGTTGAATTATAAGGTGAGATAACAGGGACTGGGACTTGGACAATAACAATATGAATGGAAATAATGAAATTTACGTTTTCACAATAAATTGTAATCGAACAGCAACAGCAACAGCAACAGCAAACAGCAATAGCTCCAGCAATAATAAGATTTGATTTGATAACCGCATACTTTGCATTGGAAAATAAACATTGGCAGACTGTTTTAACCGGAAATAAATTGTAACCAGTGTTGTTATTATAAAATATTTTTTCCTTGCTCTTCTTGACATCCATAAAGCGCTGTAACTTATTTGATTTGCTGCTATTAATGCAGTCAAAGAAAAAAGTCATACACCACTATGCATGTAAACTTTTTTCCTCCTAATTTAAAAATTTTTTTTTTCTAATTTTTCCTGAGTTATGTTTTTTCAAATTCTCTTCTTCTTTAAACATTCTTAATTGTAAACGGCTTTAAGCAACGCCATAACATTCAGTGGTGTATGCAGACTTTTTTCTTTGACTGTAGTTGTTCTTTAGTTTATCTCAGCTGCCAGTACTCTAGAATAGACACAGAGTGAGTTTTCTCGCTGCTGGCTCTCAAGTCACGTGAAAATTCTCAGCAGTGAGCAAGCGGACAAGTTTACAAGGAGGGGAATTTCAATGCCCTTGTTTGGGCCAGAAATCTTGTGTTTAGTGAGACAAATGTGTGCCTGGGGTTGCTCTTCAACGAAAGGAAAGGTAAAAAGAGGCAAAGTCTCTTCTCAAAACAAGTATGTTTGAGGCAATCAAAAATCCTGTGGGGAGATTCAAATTAGTAGAGATCCGAATCATACATAGGACTCCAGTTAGACTAAGAAACAACTTGAGGTAATTAACCTGCCAGGTTTTAAACACAAAGTACACTTTTTCAGAATGGGCGTTGTCTTGAGCTTATCATGTAAATCTTATGACGATAATAACGAATCATCGAAAAAAAATTCATGAAACCTGTAAGGCATTAAGGCATTCCAGGAAAAAACACTTGGGTGCACATCAATGGCTAGGCAGGGAATTGTGTCCTTGTTGATACCGAGAGATGAATTCTAAAATTTATGAGGGCAACAGGCTTGGAAGAGACATAATAGGAATACCTTATAATGTATACAGGGAGAGCAATAGATCGTATGGTTGTGGTACTAAGGTATCTCTTTACCACAGTAGAAGGAATAACACAGTATTGAACCTCTAATGATATGACCGATCTGCTACATACATACATACAGACATAATTATTCATTCCAATTCCTTAATCAGGATTACTTTCTATCTTCTCATACCACTTATGATGTGTGTGTTAATTTTATACATGAGTGGCGGGACCTATAGTTTAATGTCGACTGTCGAAATGATCGATTTTAGACAATTTTTTTTGGTAGCAATTTTATTAACCTTCTATACGAATTTGATTAACTTTTACCTACACATCCAGACTTTTTTTGTTTGTTCGGCTGTCTCTTCCGGTAGTTGTAATAATTTTTCCCAAGATAAAGTAAAAAAGAAAACTAAAATTTATAGAACAACCTTGATGACAATTTAGTTCATAATGTTCATAATCAAGCACCACTACAATACATTTTACAATACAATTGAAGAGAATTGTGAAGAATAGAAGTGAATAGAATAGAATTAAAGAGAATACAAAATTGTTAATGTTAAATAAAGTTTTATGGAATTTACAAAATGCACACTTCTATGAACATAAAGATGTGAATTGATTACAGTATAACATACAATAATTGCTACAGAATAATTTCTTCAACGAGGCCTTTAGAATTTTAACACTTATTGGCGGCCATTTTAGTTGCCATTTACTCAATCTGCCAAAAATGGATGTGAAGAAAACTTATCTTCAGCAGTGCAGCCCATTTCTGAAGGTTTGGATATGTGAACAAACAAAATTGTTGTCCCAAACCACTTGGCAGCCAAAGATGCCAATGCTTCTCAAAAAATGCACTCTATTATGTAAATTTAGGCTAGCGGCGTCAAAGGTCCATATTTCTTGGCGAAAGACGTTGGCTAGGTCATCACTATCAACCAAAGCACATGCATATGGTTTTATGGTGCCACACAGCTTACCCTATATTGGATATTCTACAACTACGTGGTGAGAAGGTGAGGGTCATGAGAACTAACACCAATCTATATGGAATAAGCCACAAACCATAGCAATTCCCAAATCCAACACAATTCATGCTATTCATCAAATCTCATATGATTTATGCGCCAGACGTTTGGGATACTTGGAATATTGGACATTCTAGATACCCTCTACCCATGGTGGACATTTGAATGATAGCATATGCCATACATAATGGCATAATGGCATCAGTAGGGCCTTCAAACGAATCAAAAGTTTTGATGGCATCTCACACAAACTTTTTTTTTTAATATGAAAATAGAAAGCACTTAAAATAAGACCCTATACTTTTCAAAAACTTATTTTTTTTCCCAATAGATTATAATACAGCCTACTGTTTATGGGTTAAGTTATTCAACATAAAGTTTGTATGCCACAATACTAGTTACACTGTTTATTAAAATATTTAACGAACTTGTATGTGTGTGTGTATGTATTTGTTTGTGTGTGGCATGAGTGTGTAACTGAGTAAATATTAAAAGGTTCCTCTGTGTTATAATAATTTTTTTAAAAACTTACCTCCACTGTCTCTTTTCTTATCCTTCATTTCTCTTTTTTGTTTATGTTGCCGATGCTGCTCTCTTGCTGCCACTGACATCTTTGTCTTGCCATGGCATTGGAATGTTGGCTGTTTTATAATAAAAATCATATGATGATGATGATGATGACGACGGATGATGATGTTGCACGTTGTGTTCTGGGTGCTCTCTCTATGCTGCTGTGTGTTATATTTTATAGGAAATGCATTGCCGGAAAAGAACAAAAAACAGAAGCGGAAGTTGAGACATTTTTACTAACATTACGTGTAAGTATAATGATAATGATAATTATCATCATGATTATGAATTTGAATCCTAATAATGATGTTAAATTGTAAAGAAATTCTATTTTGGTGCCACAGATTATTTTTTTTAGTTTGTGTGTATGTGTGTGTTTTGTAGTGAAAGTAACAGTAAATGTAATTGTACTAGTATGAGTATGAGTATGAGTATGAGTAAGTGTAAGAGAGTAACAGAGTCTATAATAAGTATGATAATGATGACAAGGATAATGGAGATGTTTGTGGGTGTACGTATATTTATTACAGACTAGAAAAGGAAGAAGGAAAAGAACGAAAGGATATCAAGTGAATTTATATTTTTTAGTATTTTTTTTTTATTTCATTTAGAAAAAGATGGATGTGAATGCCACACGCTAACAGCTACCAGCTAGTTGCTACCAGCCACCATCACATATGTTTTGTGGTTGATTGCAGTTTAAAACAAAATATTTTTTTTATTTCTCTTTGTATTTATGTTTGTAGTTTGTGTATCAAGTAAGGATGTATAAAGTCTTACGAAAAGTAAATACATAGCCAACCCAACATTTTTAGGAAAGAGAAAAATTTTTTGTAACATATTTTACGGCAATGTTTGTTGGGTAATTTTAGTTTTTGGAACTTTTAGGATGTTTTTTTTTTTATTTTTTCGTTTGTAAAAAAAGTAGCTGATGTCTGTGTGTTTAAGTTTTATGTTCTTTATGGTTTCTTTTTTGTTTTTGTTTGGATTTTTTTTTTTTGCTTTTTTTTTCTTTTTGTTAAAAACTGCTGACATCTGAGTGCAATAAAATGAAGTTTCTTTTGGTTTGTTGAGCAAATGTTTTATAAATATTTAATGCGCTCAAATAAATAATAAAAAAGAAAAAATAAGAAAATGACGAAAACATTTTATTCCATAAGAGAAATGGAAAAAACAAGTACGAGTGTGGATTAATTTCTTAAAGGATTATCATCATATCAACATCATATCGCGTATAAAGTTTGTTAAAGTTTAGATTTACTTCAGGCCTTTATATAAGAGGACGCCTCGGTCAGGATCACTTATGCTGTGTGCGTTAATTTATTGCATGAGTAGCGGAACCTACAGTTTAAAGTCGATTTCGAAAGACAGATTTTTGCGATACTTTTCATGGGCAATTTTATTTACCCTCAAAGTTTTTTCTAGAAATCTGGTGAGAGAAAGTCGCCGAAGAAATATTATTTCATATTTCAGCTTGTTGGAAATGTCGGACCTGGAGATTGAACTGAGGTTTCACGTATAATAAGCCATCAAAGTACCTGCCTGACTACAGTGACTTTGGCTTGAAGCCAACACACAAATTTAAAGCCATGAATTCGCCTGTATTCGAATTTGTATACCTAGAGTCTTCTTCATATAGGCAAACAGGTTGTAAAACAGAAGAGCGAACAATTATTGGATGGTTATGTATGTAGAGTGGAGAGAATGTTTAGTAAATTATTTGAAGGAAGAAGAAAAAAAAAACTGCTTAAGTTGCAAAACTTTCGAAAGCATAATGAATATTCTCTTAGATACGTATCAAATAGATGCAATTCAGCTCCTAATCGTTGTAATTGCAATTCTTATATCATGTTTTATTTGTTCCCTAGTCTATCCTTGCATTAATTGTGTTCCTTATTCTATTCTATTCTAGGACGAGAGTCGTTATCATGAGGATATCTTTGGGATAACATTGCGGACTGCTGAAATACACACGAAATCCAGGGCTACAGCGCGTATACGAATGGCATCACAGCCGTAAATGGGAAAACAAACAAAATGGGAATTTTGGAAAAAAATAATTGAAAAAGGCACAAGAAAAAAAAAACAAAATTATAACCTTCAAAAGCAATTCAAATTAAAATTATTCAAAATTAAAATTAAAAAAAAATTAAAAAAATTAAAAAAAAAAATAAAAAAAAACCAAACAAATTGTTAACAAATCTTTGTAAATCTATGGTCTCAAAATCAAAACTACTACTCAAGACACAAACGAATATTTTTCCAAAAAAAAATTTTTTTTTAATAAACAATAAATTATAAACAATTTTTTTTAAAACTTATTGTTGTTGCTAAATAAAAATCAAAATAAAAAAAAATTAATTAAAAAAATTAAAAACAAATGCACAAAAAGCGTCTTCATATCAAAAATTACAAAAAAATAAATTTCAAAATATTTTAATCGAATAATCGAATAAATAAAGTCATATTGTTGTTAGTTTTTCTTTTGAATAATTTTACTATCTCAATCTCTCTCTCTCTCTCTCTTTCTCTTCTCCCTTATAAACAATTATTAACATTTTAATTAAAACAAATTGAATACGATTTTCTTTTTCAAATTAAATGTTATTCGCTAAATTAATATTCAATGAATAATTAAAAATAAAAAACAAAAAAAAAAATTAAAAATCAAATTAATTAAAACGAAACAACTTATAAAAGGGAAATTACAATTGCAACAATCAAAAGCAAAAAACAAAAACAAAAAAAAACAAAGAATACAAAACAATATTAATTATTAATAAATACTTTAACAAAAGAAAAGAAAACAGAAATAATTGAAAATAAAAAAATGAAAAACAAAAACAAAAACAAAAAACCAAATTTAATTCAATTCAATACAAACAAAAATTTACAGGCTTTTCTTAAAAGAGGCAAGAACATAAGGTAAGAAGTCTTATTTAATCACGTCTAGTAGGATGGAAATCTGTTGCATTTTTAACAACTTAAATTACTTTCATCTGACAGTCAAGCACTCGAGTTAATTGGACATTGTCTGAAGGAACTGAGTCAGCGAAACAGAGAAAATAGGCCGTAGACCTCATGCCAGAAAGAAACACCAGTGCTGAGCTAGTAGAAACATCCTGAACTTTGTCAGGTTAATAGGATACGAGATAGAGTTAGGCTTAAAGGATGTCGTCTTGGTCTAGCTGGTAGTGTGTTGACTTATTTCATGTGCGGCCACGGTTCAAACCCCAGACGTCAGACGTCTCAAACAAAACGAAATATGAAAAACTATGTCTCCGTTGACTTCCTCTTAGAAGATTTCTGGCAAAAACTCTGAGAGTAAAATAAAATTGAAAAGTTTATCAAACATCTATCATTCGGAATTGCCTTTAAACTATAGGTTCCGCCACTCATGTAAAAAATTATCACACACACACGACATTACCGGTGTGAGAAACTAGATCGTAATCCTGATTGAAGTGTTGTAATGACCAACTGTGTACGTAATAGGCTCATAGGATAGCTCCTAGTTGAATGAAACTGTTGGAAATGGGTGTCTTTCGGGTGAAAGTATCGACAATAGAGGCTGCGTTGAAAATTATTCACGACAATAGCCAGCCGGCTACCACACCACTGGATTCTAATGTAATAAACAACCATCGAACTCTCCGAATCTTGAGATTGGAAATTCCTTTCAGAACCTTTCGGCTTATAAATGGCAATGTGTTTGTACATTCAGTTTACAATAGATGGTCGATTTCGGTTACAGAATGGCAGAATAGCGCAGAAAATCTTGCCAAGGCTGAATGGAGAGCTTACGGCAAGTAGGTATGTTTAACAAGGACGCACGCTAAGCATGATTGTTGGGGTCACAACGGTTTATTGCATTATGGCCGTGTTGTAGGCAAGGCGCATTTGTCTAGGACACCTCACGAATCATTTCTGCAGAACTTGCAGAGATGAAGAGGAGAATGCCTACAATAACAACAAATACAACAACTTAATAATTTGAGCTCTGTTGAAAGCTTTATTATTTAATTTTTAATACTGAATTGCTGTTGCCTACTTGTTTGTAAATGTTCTCCTTCCTCTTCTGCCTTCTAACGTCACCTACATGTGTACATGTTCGGGATGATGATGTTGAAGGCGAAAAAGCCACTAAAGTGTCTACAATGTGAATGGATCTGGATGAAACATTATGAATTGAAATTGGCAGTCACGGGGGTGGAGTGGCACTAGAGGATAAATGGAAAACTTTGGTATCATAATGGGCCCTATGTGGCTCAAGTGTGTCCATTCAAACTCTTGAGTAGGCAGCAATCTCTACTTACATACGTACCCATCTAGGCTTGGATACCGTATATATATTTGGAAGTAATACAATATGTGGTATGGTCACAGTACTCATGACATTAATGTCATAACCCCTTCCCTGTCTGAATATTGCGTGGTTTTTTCTGAGTTTATTGAAAGCATTCCATCCCTTGTTATATAGGATGAGGTCTCTCGTTTACGATATTATAAACATGACAATCTACTTCTAGGAACTCAATGTGGCCTCTTTCATCCACACCCACCTTGTTATGGGATTCAAAGCTTGCGTAATAGGCCCTCATGCATATTTTATTATTGAATGTGAAAAAGAATTTAGAACTTTGCATTGCATTTTCATTCTAGTTTTGAGGAATGCTTTTAAAAATAATTTAAAAAACAAATCTTAAATCATTTAACACAGTGTATTTAACACCTATCTGCCTGCCTTAACGACATCAATAATTTAAAATTCCAAAAAAAAAAAAAAAAAAAAACTGTTAACTTTTTCTAAAAAAAATGAAAGAAATTTAAATAAGGAATATTGATTGGCCCCCTTTTTAGTTTTTTTTTTCTTTCATGCAAAAATCAAAATCTTTTAGCCACTAATCCGATTAAATTTGTTAAAAAATGTGTTAAATGAAGCGTTTTTTCTCTTTCTGTTTTTGTTGTTTAAATATTGAATAAAACCATCAAATGAATTTAAATATTCATAAAGACCGTCAGGCAAACACTCACAGATATTGACTCGATTAATTTGACGCGCAAATCTTCTCACAAAAATTCACACTCATTTTAATGTGATTCCATAAAGAAAAGATTTGAAAAAAAAAGAAAAAAAAACATTTCAGAGCGTTCGTTTTTTTTTTTTTTGTCAATTTAAAATATTTTTTTTTTATTCGGTCTAATCCAAATACCTTTTTAAGTATTAATTTATGCTCTTTTTGTTGTGATTTTTAATATTCTTTTTTGCGTTGGTGTTGTTGTTGTTGTTCGTTCGTTCATTAAGTGTTTTTCGAAAATTTATGCAAATACCACCAACATGGAAGGGAGACGACACACTTGTCTAGGGTACATACAGTCAAAAAAAAAAAAAAAAAAAAAAAAAAAAAAAAAAAATTTTTCGACTGTTAAAAAATGCAGAGAAGGTGGGGTGGATTGCTTTGATTTAATTGTTTGGATTTTTATTAATAAAAACATTTCTTTGTTATTTAATTATTGTAATTCAGTATTTTCTTTTCGCTTTTTTTCTATTTCGTTGACTCTCTCCTCTAAATTAGAAAAAGAAAAGAAAAAAACATTTTTTATTCCAAAAAAAAAAAAAATAAAATCGTTTATTCCGCATGTTATGAATTCATTTTCGTTCTTTAAAGAAATTAAGAAATAAAAAAAAATGAAAGAAATGCTTCATATTTTATTTTATGACATGTTAACATACTTATGGACATACAGTGAGCGTCAAAAGAAATTGCACACGGTAACCGTTATTTTTATTTGCCAGTTTTTAAAAATTGAAAAAAAAAAAATACAAAAATTTTGAAACATTGTGAAATTTTTTTTTTCGGGCACACTCCTTAATTGCTAAAAGTGTACACTTTTACTTTTGTTGTTCACTATACATACGAAATAGATTTTTTACATTTTTCTTAAAATTCGTTAAGAATTTTGAATTTGAAATTTATTCTGTTTATTCTGTTCATTCATTCATGAAATTTTGAAAAGTTCACGAATATTTTTAAGGAATTTGACGAAATGTATTCCATCAAATCAATTTAAATAAATTGGGATGAGAAAGTCAAAAAAATCCATTCCACTTTAGTTAAAATATTAGCGAACAGATTTAAAACCACGCGATTTAAAATGTTTTTACGACGTTCCGTTAGGAACTATTGAAGAAAACTTTCATTCGAATTGAAATGCCATCAGTTTTTAAAAGCGAGCTCATATTCAGGTTCCAAAACAATCATACGTATATTTACATACACATCATTACAGCCTTTCAGTAAGGATTACAACCTAGCTTCTCACACAACCCATTTTGTCAGTTTAAAGTTGATTTCGAACGAGAGATACTTTACATAGCAATTTTTCATTTACTCTCAGAGCTTTTACCAGAAATCTGCTGAGAAGCAGTCAACAAGGAAATATTTTTTCATATTCCATTATGTTGGAGATGACTGACCCGGGTTTTGAACTATAACCTCTAGTCTAAGAAGCCAACACACTTCCTACTAGACTAGACTACGATGACTACCTACTAGACTAGACTACGATAAATGCGTTTGAACGATGCCATTGGCTATGCTAACCTTGAGGTTGGCTGTGGTTTGTGGCTTATTCGCATACACCTACGACTCAAGCAATTATATTTGAGATGTTAAGGAGATCTATGTGCTCTGTTGCCGCTGGCTTTAAATTCTTCCTTTTTTTCAGTAACAAATCTTTACAAATCTACAGACTAGATTTTCTTAGAAATAAAGACTGCAAATGGATTATGTCGGCACTCTAAGCAGCTTTCTTGATATCTGCATAAAATTTAAAAGTAGAGACATATGGGGACTGTAGGAATGTGAATTTTTATGACCAAGGCTAAATCCTATAGGAACGAAGCGGAATCGCCTCTTTAGACACAGGAGTGGCACAGATGAAATAGGGATTTGCCCTGATTTCTGCGGGCTCTGTGAAAGAACAAAGGAAACAGAGATGACCGGATAGTTGATTTGTTGAGGTACTGGTAGAATCGTAGGTAGAACGCTATTTCTTTTTCTAATTTTTCTTGATTTTCCGCCCGGTTTTTCTCCTCTTCTTCTTTTCCTTTTCCTTTCTCATTATTTTTTTTTTTTTCTTTTATGAATGGATCGCTGTGTTTCTATCTGAAGTAAGCACAGCGATATGCCACTTTTTCTACCTAACCTAACATATTCTCTTTTTTGTTACAGAATTAATTTGATGAGTCCAAGTGTATTACAGGAAACAGGATCTCGGCTATTGCATATGTTTACTGATGATCGATTTTTTTTGCATTCTTAAGGAAAAATTTTTTAATTTTCCAAAAAATTTTTCTACGAACAATAGAAAAGAAAGCAAGAAAAGCAAAAATACGGATAGAATACGATATTCAGTCAAAACTAAAAACACGTTCTTTTATTTCACAATGTTAAGCTTCAAAAGCATTTCGAAAGACAAACCACGAATACATTTTCCTTATTATGATACCTTCTCTGGACACCACAAAAAATTATTACTTTTTCGCTAGTCGCTCGTTCATTGCCTAACCAGCAAATTTCTTTTGAAGTTGAAAAAAAAAACAGAAATGCTGCCATGTAAGCAAATAATTGCGTCAAATGACCCATTGTGCTGAGTGCAATTTTTTATGCTTAGACGGGGGGAAATATTATCTGGAAAGTAATCCAATATTACGCCACAGGTTCCGGTTCATTCAGCTCTCTCTCTCCCTCTCTTCCTTCCCTCTTTATTCGGTTTTCAACGAAACTCTTCTATCAAAAGGTTAATGACTGTTAATTATAATCAAGGGAAATGTGAAAAAAAAACAATCGCTGCCGATGGAACAAAACAGGAAAAAAATCGAACATTAATCGTAATGTGACACCCTGACCGTAAAACTCACGTTGTTGGCTTTAACAAAAAACTGGTAGAAAAAAAAAAATCGTTAAAAGAGTTGCTATTTTGTAAGCCAAAAGCCAAAAGCCAAAAAAAAAGTAACCAGAAGTTCTATGGACTTAAATTTGATGATATTGACAAAATTTTTTTGGGATACAAAATGTATGCAAAGAAAAGTAGTCCTCAAAAAACCAAAAAAAAAATGAAAAAAAATTACAAAATCTGCATAAACACATGTCGGTTGTTTACATGTGTGTGTGTGTGTGTGTATTGTATGGCTGTGAAAATGCTGAATTTCAAGAAAGAAAAAAACAAAATCGAAAACAAAATCGAAAAAAAAATATCGAAAAAATATGCTGAACAAAATCCGTTACAAATCGAAATATTATGGTTGGCGACATGCTGACTGTTACATAAAAATGTTGTTGCTGTTGTTGTTGGTTTATTTATTTAGTTTCTGTTAAAAATATTTCTATTTGAATACCAATACAGCAACATAAACAAAAACAAACAAAAATAAACGAACGTGTAACTGTAATATAATTTATTTTTTATATGAAATAAAAACAAAAACAAAAACAAAACATATGATAAAGATTTTTTATATACAACGAGTGACATACCCCTTCACTCACTCACTCACTCACTCACTTACTGACTTTACTTAGTTGAGACACATGTTTATGAACTTTTACATGTGCACTGGTTGGTAATGCATGTAAGGTAAGGTAAAATGCATGGATTTTTGTGAACAGCAGTGTGTAAATAATTAGAAATAAAATGCACTCAATTTACATTACAATTTGAAGTTCATATTTATTTCGCTAGAAACCAAATAGTAATAACGGCAGATGTTTGCCTTTGCCAAAAGGTAGAAATTCCGGCGACAATTAAGCAATTGTCATGCTATACCCATAATTTATTTACTTTCTTAATTGGTTATTACTACCCTTTAGTAAGGATTACAACCTAGCTTCTCACACAACCCATGTTGTCAGTGTTAATTCTTACACACGAGTGCCGGAACCAAGAAGTTTATCGTCCACTTCCGAAAGACAGATATTATCCTCAGAGGTTTTGCCAAAAGGCGACTGAGACAAATTTGCGGAAGAAATATTTTTTTAAGATTTTGGTTTGTTCGAGAAGTCCGGGCTGGAGTTTGAACAACGGGTTCATGTCTTATAAGTCATTACACTACCTAGTAGACTACGGCGACTTCCCTATGATAACCCCAACAAATACTGTTATTCCGACGTATTTCAGGATGCTGTTCGGTGTGAATAATTATGACTCCCTTCCTAGTACTTTACAGGATTCATTAATTTCTGAGAGACTTCAATGCCAGTTACAGCGATCTTAAATTCAACAGAGCCCTGATGATATTAACGACTGTTTTTAAAGATTCCAATTGTGCTGACCAATACATAAAGCACGGTAACAATAGATTTACAAGCAATGGAGTCTGATGTTGATGGTAATTTTATGAATATAGAGAGGGGTATCGAAGTTATTAAATATGGATTCAGAATATAGATCCCACAGTAAGGAAATGAAGTTGAGAAAAGAGAAAATTTGTGAAGTTTTCGCCCAATACTGGGTGTTACAATTTTTATCAACATTGGCTTAGCCCTATGGTCAGCAATTTGTAGCACAAAATATGACGTTTGGATGAAACACTCAAAGCTTATATTTCTTAATCTTATTTTTCATCGATTTTTTTTTTGGCGAAAAACATCATCTCAATGTCAGAATGAATATTTGAAACAATTCTAATTACTCGATATCAGCTGTCGCAAGTTGGCTTATATTTTGCATACGACTTTTATCAGAAGTTTATAAAATTGTACACACACTATCGAAAAAAGCTTATGATTAAACATTAATAAGCCACCAATATGTCTACAACCACAAACATTATAAACAAAAACATAAAAAAGAGCTGCTGTTGCTTTTTGACAAAAATTTTTGGTAAAAAAAAAATATGGGAACACGTTATAATCAACCCTGTTGGAAATGGCTTAGTGGGTACGTTTTTTCAATTGAGAACTCTCTGGCACAAGCATACATAGCAACATAAAAAATATGAAATAAAACATACGGAATCAACAAACGAACAACATGCTGCACATATAGTTGAGATTCCAGTGTTTTGCTACAAAACTTAGCAATTCAGGTTTAATTCTGGTAGAAAACAAGAAAAAAAATGTTCTCTATTGAGAGCATTTCAAGAAGGACTAGGCATGCCATAATGATTTGCAGAAGACTTGCAGAAAAATCTCAGAATTGTACACTCTAGGTATAGTGTGGAGGCGAGGACTATTTCAAAACTGTTTATAGACAACAAGGATCTGTCCTATAGCGGAGCTGTAGGCTTTGTTGTATTTAAGTTCGTTGGATACGGTTGAGAGGACATTATGGTTGCAATAATTGGAGGCAAATGTAAAACAAGCTTCATTTTGGGCATCGTGATCTCCTTCCTACAGCTGTTCTCTGGTCAAAGAAATAATAAGAAGAAATGAAAACATTTGCAGCCTAAACAGTCTTTTCAAATGGATTATGTGGATAGTGTTCAGTTCTACAGGGGAACTAACAGGTATCCAAGTAGAAGTCTACGCCATAGAAACTTGTGCTCAATTCAATTTGGAAAGAAAATATAAAAGACAGTACAGAGCAATACTGTCTGGGGAAGCTGATCAATACAACTCTTTAGTTATGATTAAAACCTAGCTTCTCACACCACCCATGCTGTCAGTGTTAATTTATCACTGAATGGTGGGACTTACAGTTCAAAGTCCATTGGGAATGAAAAATTTTTGAGAAAATTTTCAAGGCAATTTATATTTAAATCCCAGAGTTTTTGAGTTCATATCTTAGCTGGGACATGAACCACGGGCTAGCGTCTAATAAGTCAACACGTAATCTACTAGACTATGGCGACTGTATCAGTTAAGCAAGATTAATAGAAACATTCTCTGCTGAATCCCATGTTAAGTGATCAGACTGATGATAAAGGCGTAGCCTTTCTGTGGAATAGAGAAATAAGTTTAGAGGGGTATACTCGGTGAAATGAAATTGGATTGTAATCCTGACTAAATGATCCTGATAAAGATCAATTAAGTAAGTGGTGGCTGGAAACTTAAATCATAAGTTTTATAGAATTCTCTTACTTTCCTTCAAAGCAGCTTTCTTGCAAGCTACGTTAACATCAATGTGAATAATTTTGATAACCCCCACCCCTATTAAGTAATAGAATGACTTTTTATTCTAACCACATCTGTTGTAGTTTACCAACCGGTAGGCAAACAAATCTTTTAAATTGTTTGGCATTAAATTTTGTATTACAATTCATGTGTAAAAGCCAAGACCAACAAATCAAGAGTCTTGGTAAGACACAAAGTAAATGTAAGAGTTAATAATGGCTGCTCTAATGCTTAAGTGAATTGTAGTCATACGACAACAACGATCGACTGCATAAAACTATTGCAGACTGATTGCAGTGAGTCACACAACAGGGCCACACCAGACCACAGCACATCTTACGCCACCACTACCACACCGCCTGCCTATCAACTACTCAGTCAGCTGAGAATGTTGAGAGACTCTAGTAAAAATATAGAGAAAAGCCTTTGAAAAGACTTTAAATTGGAATGCAGTTTTTCGAATGTGTTGAACTAAAAACATGATTCTTTTTTTAAGTATTTGCCACCTTCCCCCCTCCCCTCCAAACACCTCCTCCTCCTTCTGCCTCTTTATTTTGTTTTTTAAATGAACAATAAGAGGGGATTATACGTTAAAGTTGTTGTTAAAATTTGTCTTAAACTTTTAAGAGAGTGTGCAACTGTCTGTCTCTTTGTCTGTCTGTCTATCTGTTTCTTAGTCTACTACAGCGTACGTGTGTTCGTATACCCGCATGGTTAAAAAGTAATTGCAAGTAGTGAACGAGAGGGCTGGTACTACAACTAATGCTGTTTTGTTGTTTTTGTTTTTGTTTCATAAATTAATGAATAATCTTGCTGTGTTAGTTGCTGGTTTGAATGTGTAGCATATATTGCACGTTTCTCTTTTAGTTGCAACATTAATTTGTTAAAAAAACGAACAAAAAAAAAAAAAAAAAAAAAAACAAATCAGAAGAAAAAAAATTAAATTTTTTAACATTGAAAACGAAATCGTGTTTTAAGTTTTTTTTCTTTATTTTGTTTTCTTATTGTCGTATTGTTTTTGTTGTTGCAATTACTAAATTATTCATGTCGTTGTTGTTGTTTTTGCAATTTTTTCTTAAAGTGTGTTTGGCACGAGTCAGATTATTTAACTGACTTGAACGCATTTGTTGTTACTGAATCTGTGAGTCTAGTTTTGTGGTTACAATATAAGGCGGCTTTTTAAATTCGCGACAATTGAAAAAAACAGAAATATTTGGAAAAATAATTACAAAATCTGAGAACAAGAATTTCAATACAATTTGGAAAAATGTAAAGCATATGCCATACTCATGTACAAGTATACCCGAGAGTTCTAAAAACAATTACAAAAATAGGCCCACAAAAGTAAAAATCAGTTTAAAAAAAAATCAATGATTGCGGTAGACAAAGTCGCGCTTAAGTTTAATACTTTAAGCAAAAAGGGAAATTTCGATTTTAAACACATATAAAATGGTTGCTTGATTACAAGGATATCCTGGATAATTGTGTAGTTGTGGGCAGACTATTGTTACATTGTCAGATTCACATGCCATAAATTGGATAAGAGGCAAACCAGAGTTAACTTTGCACATATTCTTACTGGTTATTCTGTAGTAAGAAGATACTCAGACAGACGATACTTACCTGCCAATGACTTTTGTTCAGATTAAACATCGATTGAGGAGGAAATGCCTTTAAGGTTCGCCCAGCTTAAATTTGCGATCGAACAGAGACTATATTCTAGTCAAGAAGTGCTACCATGGGGTGGAATCTATTCCTAATGTTAGTGAAGGGGATTTAAAAAATGGTTTTCAATGCGCCACACGTATTGGTTAGTATGTTCGAGATACAATTTATCGACATATCCTTGTATGCCTAGGATCCAAATAATGAAGACAGACCTTAGAATAATTTACCAGATTGATAGGCGGCCGTAGTCTAGTAGGTAGTGTGTTGGCTTATTAGACGAAAGACCAGGGTTCGAATCCCCGGTCAGACATCAAAAACGAAATATGAAAAAATATTTCTTAGGCGAATTCCTCTCAGCAGATTTCTGGCAAAAACTCTGAGAGTAAAAAAAATTGCCATGAAAAGTTTCTCAAAAAAATCTGTCGTTCGGAATCGATGTATGAAATTAACACACACTACATAAGTGGTGTGAGAAGCTAGGCCGTAATCCTGACTGAAGGGTTGTAATGGCCAATTATGTATGTAATAAGCGGCAACATTCATGTACAAGTTTGGACATTTGGTAAGATGTTCCAAAGAGACATTATAGTGCTGTCCGGCTGTCCGACTGTGGCAGGGAATACTTGTTCCTGCACAGCCTTGATAATTACCATGAGGATAACAATGACCTCCGCTTGGAAGAAACGGCAGTAATCTGACAGTCAATACGAAGGCCTTGGCATGCCCACTGCAATCCGTTTTCTATTCAATATCGTACCATTGGGTGATTATTCCCAAAGAATTTTAAGAACGATCTGAGTTCACTTTCCAATAGCCTATACTCGGTGTAACGATTTTAAAGACCCTATTCAGACTGGTACAGGACCCCTATAATCAAGCGAGGAATAGTGTTGTAGAGCTATTCATGGAGCTGCTTAGGATAGCAGTTCGCCGAGTTCAACTTGAGCAAGAAGTGTCTGCGGCTTTTGGAAAAACTAAATAGGAAACCAGTTCTGCATCATGACAAGTGAAAGGAACCTAAAGATGCTAAAAGAAATCAAAGAATCCAACAAGTTAATAACACTCTACATAATATATGTGTAAATAGGCCCTCTATGTAGAAAGTTTGAGCAAAAGTTTGAGTTTTTTGAGGCCTCGAGTCTGTAAAAAAAAAAAGAAAGAAAAAACCCTAAAACCAAGCAAGAAATATTTACACTAACGCTTGCCGCTTTAATTCTGTTTTGAATGCTTAAAATATGTGTGATGATTCTTAATTACTCATCTCATGTTTGTATTTGAGAAAAAATATTTGAAATTCCGCATTTAAAAATTTCATCTCCAATATGACTTTTTTTTTTATCGTTTTCTCGTTGTTTTTGTTTTTTGTTTTTTGTTTTTCTATTTCTTTTTGTTATAAAACACATGTACTGGCGTACCTGGCGGCTAACTGATTAGCTTAAGCATTTGCTACGCATTCCATAAATGGTTGTAATACTTTGGGATATTATGAGTCAGGCTCAATGTGTGTGAAGATAAATTCGAATTTGAATATCCAAGACGCAATCCACAAATTTTAGCAGCGCCACATTTAGCGTTAACAGAGCAAAATTTGCCCTTAACAGAGCACTGTTAGAGGTTTAACAGTATCCATCTGAAGAAGGTACCTTGCTTAGGAGCTAATTTTAGGGCATATACTAGGTCTAGGAGTACCATATCATACTCGAAGGATGGCTCCAAGGCCTTATTATATAATCAACAAAATAGTTCCACATAAAGTCATATGGATTGTGAATTGGCTTTGAAACTATCCAATTTTTTATTGAAAATTCTCTAGAAGATCAGTGGCCATTTTGGAAGATATAAGAAATAGTACACCATACAGACTATATGTACATGATAGTCCAGAGTGTCCTCTTTCCAACGGTGGTAGTGGGATAGCTGAAATAATTTTGTGAGCGAGATAATTCAATTTTAAAAAAATCGATTTTCGACCAAAATCGTATGGAAATTCTCTAGAAGATCAGTGGCCATTTGGGAAGACATAAAAAATAGTACACCATACAGACTATATGTACATGATAGACCAGAGTGTCGTCTTTCCAACCATTGTAGTGGGATAGCTGAAATAAATTTGTGAGTCGAGATATTCAATTTTAAAAAAATCGGTTTTCGACCAAAAATGTATGAAAATTCTCTAGAAAATCAGTGGCCATTTTGGAAGATATAAAAAATAGTACACCATACAGACTATATGTACATGATAGTCCAGAGTGTCCTCTTTCCAACGGTGGTAGTGGGATAGCTGAAATAATTTTGTGAGCGAGATAGAGATATTCAATTTTAAAAAAATCGATTTTCGACTGCGTATATGCAAATAGAAAAAAAAAATAGTGTTTAGGGGAAGTCCTTTATTTTATTTTTATTATTGTCATACGATACGCATGTATTTAATGTGATTAATATTGTTTAGTTACCAGTATGACAATAATAAAAATAAAATAAAGGACTTCCCCTAAAAACTATTTTTTTTTCTATTTGCATATACGCAGCCGAAAATCGATTTTTTTAGAATTGAATATCTCGACTCACAAAATTATTTCAGCTATCCCACTACCACCGTTGGAAAGAG
>QOCX01000419.1:33007-45852 GCA_005959815.1 Sarcophaga bullata | reverse complement strand
TCTCGGCTCACAAAATTATTTCAGCTATCCCACTGCCACCGTTGGAAAGAGGACACTCTGGACTATCATCTACATATAGTCTGTATGGTGTACTATTTCTTATATCTTCCCTGCTTTCCCAAAGGCCACTGATCCCTTCTAGAGAATTTTCAATTAAAGAATATTTGATAAGTTAAAGCCAATTTTCACAATACCAGCTTACTTTTTATGTGCGACACTGAATTTTTTATTATACAAAGCACACCGGGGGCCTTGGAGCCATCCTTCGAGTTGATTGTGGTACTTCTAGACTAGTATATGCCCTAAAATTAAGCTCCTAAGCTCTAAGTACCTTCTTCAGAATGATACTGTAAACCTCCTAACCAGTGCTCTGTTAAGGCAAATTTTGCTCCTGGTTAAGAGAAAATTTTGCTCTGTTAAACGCAAAGGTGGCGCTGCTAAAATTTGTGGATTGCGTCTTGGATATTCAAATTCGAATTTATCTTCACACACATTCAGGCTCATACAATTTCAATGAAACCGGAGACGATTACAGCAGAGCAGCCATAAAAAACCAACAACAACAACAACAACAAAACATAAAACACAAAAAAAATCCCATGGATTTATTTCAATCATCAATCGTTCAATAAATATTGAATATTGAAGATAAACTCTTAAGATAATATGGTAAATAATAACAAAATTGATATTGTTGTTGCCGCTGTTGTTGTTGTTATTGTCTTTATATCACGCCCGGTATATTGTTTTTTTTTTGTTTTTTGTTTATTACCTGGCATCGTTGTTTGAAAGAAAATTAAAAAAATAAAACACGATGAGATGCCAACATAAAAAACACAGACAGACAGACAGAGAGACAGCCAGATACACTTGGTGTTGTGGAAGGCTGGATTGTATGGTTTCAAGTAAGAAAATTTTTGTTTTTTTTTATAAAGTCATGTTAGAAAAAGAAGAAAAAATAACAACAACAACAGCAACAACAACAACATTAACATAATACACAGTAAATGTTATTAACAAAACGTTATAAATGCTTAATAGCTGTTAATAATGTCAGTTTATTATTATTATTATTGTTGTTGTTGTTGTTGTTGTTGTTGTTCCTGTTGCTATTGTTTTATGTTTTATGATTAACAATGGAAAAACAAAAATGAGGAGTTTATGTTCTTCTGTTTTATTTTGTTTTGTTTTTTATTTTTTAATAGAAAAACATAAAAATCCGTAAAGCAATAACAACAACCGCTTAAAGATTTGTTGTTTTTCTATGTTGCCAGGCAACAAAACGAAAAATAAAATCAATTTCAACACATCGTTCTTCCACAAAACAGGCAACGTGTTTGAAAGAAAGCATTTCAAGTGATCAAATTCGTTCGTACAGTGGGTTTTAATAGTAAAGTGACGAAATGAAGTCGCCGTGTTTTATTTAAATTGCTGAGGAAGAGAAAAAGAAAAGTATGAAAAAGAATTGGTCCTGGAGACAAGGACACTGGGATAGTCTATAGAAATCCGATTAGTTTTGTCAGCGCAAACCTACAGTCCGTTCTACAGCCCCTACTCTTTCGTTTTACTTTCCAAAGCTGAACATGATCTTACAAATTCATCCGCATTTTTATTGCCCCAATGACTAGGTAGCCAGTACAATATAATCTGATACTCTTACATACGTTCCAGACTTCCAGACCAGATGTATTGCCTGATTATCTACATAAATTCTAACTCATGAGATCTTCAGTGTATGTTTCCAAATTAAGTTGGTGGCCGCCTTCATTTTGAATGAAAAATCGAAGAGTTAATCCGAGCCTATCCAAAATTCCCTATCAGGTCCTGTCAAGTTCGGTGTAAAGCAGAATATTTTTCCATTTCCGCTAACACTGAAAATATTTAGAGATTGTGAGGAAACTATTCTTGAAAAATCAGTGAGATTATCTACATAGTAGAAGCCCATGTGGACCAGCTCAAAGTTTCTTATGGTGGCTTGATGCTGACAATTAATCGGTCGCATTAACAGTTCCGAGGGCCTTTAGCAATTTTTATCTGACATCTTTAACCTACAAACTTGACAATATCCGCGTATCATAATTCAAGAACAATTTTTATTTCGGAATAAAGATCCTAAAGTCCTTGGAGGTTATGTATCAACCTAAATATGATGCAATCTGCTGAAATCTTTACACATAAGCCCAGTTGAAATAATCACAGTTTAAAACACGATGTAATTGTATCATACACAACATGTTGTTAACCAACTCGAACATCATTAAACAACCTCAACGATATACAACCTTAGATCAACAAATAACTTGTGCACGATCTTATGTTTTTTTTTTATTTTCTTTCTTCTTCAACGAACCATTAAATCTTGGCTAAAACACAATGAAGTATTCAACTGTAGAATAACGACACGTTTTTTTTGTAACTTCTAAAGCAAAAGAACAATACAACAAAACACAAATTGTTATGCAACTCCGAATGCTGATACAAAAACAAAAAATAAAAAAAAAATTTACATTTTTTAGCACAAAACTACGAAACTGAATGCAAAATCACCACTAACATTGGCACATGAACTTGCAGCTCGCAGCACAATTACAATTACTCGCGCAATATACTAAAAAAAAGTTAGTTTATACGAGTATGCTTACCAAACCAGAACGAACAGAGCTGCAGTTGTATCAAACCACTTGAGGTCTGACAAAACTCATCCATCAGCCGAAGCAGCAACATTAAACAACAAATCAGTCAAACATGAATTTGCCGAAAGCCAGCTAAAATCTAGCCAAACAACTACTGCAGTAGTGCACAATGGGACGGTTAACATTAATGAAAAATGAAAAAAAAAACAATTTTGAAAAATCGAAAAACATAACTTTCTACTGCGTCAGCTGGTATATTTTAATATTATGTTGTAGGGGGACCTTGATTCCTACCTTTCAGATATTCTAACCCATCTGTCGTGGGCGCATATTAGGAAACTAACCAGTTTTACCAGGATTAGGACAAAAGAATGAGTATCAGCCGTACTTGGTCAGGTCTTAATCTAGATGACGAACCTTTTGAAATATAATGCACGATTAAGGCAATATTGCTGGACTCTGCTGGAAACATATGGATAAGGAGACGACTTCTGTCCTTAAATCGTATAGCCATTCGTTGCGTAATAGCGATTTTTATTGACCTCTGTCCTTTTGATAGGCATTTCGTAGAACATGACATTATGACAAATGACTTCTGCAGGAGCTGTGGGTCTGAGCACGAGAGGAAGGGACTGTTTTTCTCCTTATGTGTTAGTAATCTGCTGTTCTCATGAAACGACGGACATTGTTAACCTCTCATTTTCTGACTTCATTGAGCTCTCGTTTCCTCTAGGGAATGTTTAATCCTGCTTGTGGTATCACAATGGGCCTAAATGGTGAACTAAGTAGAAGGCTCCTCCATATTCTTGTTTACACTTTACCACAATTGGCTTCAACCTGAGCTATTCTGTCGCTTTCGATACTTTTGTTAAGCACTTTAAACAAGCACCACGAAACAATTGCAAAAAATGTATTCACATTTTTCTCTAAACAGGCCATTGTGCATTATTGGCTTTAATTCTTAACACTGACCATTATTAGCTTAAATTTTTTCCTTTTTAGTTCCTTGTAGTTGTTGTATAAACAACAATACGAATAGCAGCTGCAACAACAACAAACAAATAATAATTTTTAGTACTTCTTAGTGTTGTTGTTGTTGTTGTTGGATTTTGATGATTTTGTTTTTGTTTTTTGTATTTTTCGTTTTAGTACGTTTTTATTAAAAAAAAAAAAATGGTTGGGTTTGGTTCGCTGATGGACAGACCGACGACTAACTTAAGCTTTAAATAAAATATGTTGTTGTTGCTTGTGTATTTATTGCTGTTGTTGTTTGTGTTTTTATTATTTAGTTACGGTTTGACTTTTGGCTGCATTAACGTTTTAAGTTGCTTAATACTCGTATTGTTTTTTCTTTTTTCGTTTCAGCACAGCACAGCACAGCACAGCACAGCACAGCTCAGCTCTTTATAGCCGCGCTCAAAATTAACTAAAGAATAACAACAACAACTACAACGATAACCACAACAACAATAAGAAGACAAACTAAACAAACAGCAGAGCATAGCATAAGCAGGCAGGCAAGGCAAGGCAAGGCAAGGCAAGTTAGCTCTTTAGTTGGGCCTGCTTGTGTTGCTTGTTACAGTCAGTCTCAGGCCAGGCAGTGTCTTTATTTTTTTAGTTTAAAAATTTTAGTTTTAGTTTGTGGCGAGATTTCAAGCGTAAACTTGTGAATTTGACGAGAATTTGTTTGTACTCTACGTATTTTGTGCCTCAACGTTTTAAACTAAACTAAAAAAAAAAAAAAAAAAGAAAAGAAAAGAAAAAAATAAAGAAAAAAATTGAAATAAAAGTGAGTTTAACTGGCTACGACGGCTTTTATTTTTTATTTTTAATTTTTGGCTTATTGGAGAGGCACAAATTACAGAATATTTTTTTTTCTGAAGGGAATTTAAGTTCGTTTCTGTTTGTTTGTTAATAAGAAATTTTGTTTAAAAAAAATTTTGTTTCTTTAATTAATTTTTAAAATCAAATTAAAGCTTGAATAAGCTTAACAAAAAGAAAGAAAAGAAACAAAAAAAAAAAATTTTACAAAAAAAAAAAAAAAATTACAAAAAAAGACATGAGTGAATTTTAAATTTTTTTTTTCATTTTTTTGTTTAATAATTTACAACAAACACAAATTTTAAGGCCCTTTAAATTTATTAAACACATACTATTTAATAAATTAAAAAAAAAATTTAATTTTTTTTTGGATTTTTTGCGTGTGAATAATTGAAAGAAATTAAATTAAATTTTTT
This sequence comes from Sarcophaga bullata, assembly GCA_005959815.1. Lineage (NCBI taxonomy): Eukaryota > Metazoa > Arthropoda > Insecta > Diptera > Sarcophagidae > Sarcophaga > Sarcophaga bullata. The sequence goes on along the minus strand of QOCX01000419.1, from coordinate 40,982 downwards.
TCAAGTAAATCTACAACAAGAAGAGTGTTTTAAATAGCTTTAATTAAGCAAAAAAAATTATAAAAAATTATTAATAAAAAATATAAGAAAGAATTTTTAATTTTCGTTTTAAAAAACGTTTAATTTTCCATGAATTTGTTTATCGGTGGTTACCAAGTGAAAAGTAAATTTATAATAACAACAACAACAACAACAACATCGTCTACAACTATAACAAAAAAAAAAAACTATAAAACAATTCACCAAATAAAGTTTTAAACGCTTTTAATTTCACTCTTCATACGCTTGTAATAAAAAAAGTAAAAAAAAACAAAGGTTTTCCTTTAAAAAAATATAAAAAAAATACAAAAAAAACAACAACAACAAAAATTAAATCATCTCATTTAAAATCATTAAAACAACAAAATAAATTGTAACAAAAGGTAGTATTTTTTTTTGTTTTTGTAATTCAATTTAAAATTGAAAGTAAAAATAAAAAAATAAAAAAAAATCACAAAAAAAAAGTTTTCGAAAAAATAAAAAAATTTACTTTTCAAATCGTGTGTAATTGAGATTCAATTTGATTTTATTGCCATTCTGCTGCTACCGCGTTTTTAAGTTATTCATTACGGTTGTTATTGTTTTATTGTGGCTTAAAAGAAACGGGGCTTTAAGTTTTCTGTTGTTGTTTTTGTAAGAAAGCGTTGTATTACATACAGCCGGCTTTGTGTGGCAGCAACACACAAATTAATACGATCTGACTTGACAATTTACATTGATTTGATATCAATTGTCGGTCTCTCTGTCTGTCTCTCTGTCTGTCTGCCTGTCTCCTACCACTGATATTTAAAAAAAAAGGTAAGGAACTATAAACAATAATTTTATAAAGAAATTAATTAAATACAAATACATATGTATACTGTTTTTATTATTAAATGAATTGAATTTATGACGCTTCTCATAGTCGTTTACTGAGTTTGATAGAAAGAAAACTGTCAACACTTCCTTGTCAAACTAATGTCATACGAATTTAAAGAAGTTAACACATAATTGCCTTTATTTCTTAGAAAAATCTCCTTTATGAATGAATCACTCTTCCCAACGATTTTCGATAACTTCGATAACCTGTTCGTAATAAAATCTTCAACCTTAGCTTCTACTTTTTTATTGTCGGCTAATATTGCTCAACCCAACTAAGCATTTTATTCGAGTTTGGAAATTTAAAATAATGCGAGGAAGAAAGTTCTTGCGTATAAAGTGTGTGTGAATTTCTTTCTGTTCGAGAAGAAACCATGCCTAGTCCATGGTTACGATTCAAATGAATGAAATATGGCCACTATGATGTTTTTCTCCTGTTGTAAGCAACCTATCTCCAGTATCCTAACGATTTATGACGTGGGCGCTTATTGTGGCGGCATATTAGACATATTAGGAAAGAAATGTGAAAAATATGCCACTTAGTAGTAAGAGCTTATTTTAGTCATTTTCATTACTAATGTGAACCACACCACAACGTATATTGTATTCGTCTCAAACTTTATAGGGTATTCCAGTAATGTTTACTCAAAGCCCATTGGTCTGACATATTTCTCGACGTCTATGACGACGATTCCCTGTCTATCATTTGATCCACATGTTCCAAGAATGTGTTCCGATGATCCATTCTCTTCGTTAAATAACTAAAATGTTATGCCAAGGTGCCTTGTCAACTTCATGTTATTGTTGGAAAGTCCGATACATGATTCTGATCTCCTTTTATTGTAATTTCCCAACAAAAGTTTCAGTGGGTCTCAAACCTTATCTTTCTTTTCGTTGAGTATACTTAATCGCAGAAATTCTAGGCCATAGCAGGGGTGAAAGCCACTGTAGTCTCTCATTTTTTAATTCGGAAATCATGATGATTATTTTATCGCCATCGATTATATTTGAATCTGGATTGCTTGAATTTGTTTTCCAGATTTTAACCACTCCACCAGCCGCCCTCGTGTCTGTATAGGACGAAATAAATTTTCGGTGTTGGGGATTATCAGACCGCTGAGCTATAAACTTTATTCAAATTTGGGAAATTCTATAGGCAGGGTGTAAAAATCGAATAATTGCTGAACTATAGAATTTAAGCAGCAGTTTCCTGGGATATCCGTGTAGTAATCTTGTGTTGCTTGGAAATATGTTGAGAATATGTGAATATCACGCAGTGAATTGCTTTGGAAAAAGAGCAAAGACTGAGTATAAGTGACAGGAAAGAAAAGGAAGGAAGATCAACATGTGACTAGAGAATGAATTCTGTATTTTGCACTGGCTAGCCAATCTAGCACACAAACGGTTGTGCCCTGAAATTGATTTTCACTGTAGTAGAGACAGAACAATGAAACACAAATAAAATTGCGACAGTGCTTCAATGAATCAATAGAGTTGAATACCCTATCTTAACCCTCGGTTAGAACTAAAAAAACTGTTTGTTTTTAATTTTTAAGTTGATTTTTTTTTGCACATCAAATCACATCATAAATTACGGCAAATCTTAATTGTACGACTGAGTTCAAATGCCTCACCCAGTAGTATAACCTCCCCCTTTAATTTTGTGTACTTCCCTAATAAATTTTACTTGTTGTACTTTTGCAAGGACAATATTATACGGAATGTGTTGTGGAACTTTATTGATTTGGTTTCCCCTAAAATGACTCGCGTGTTTTTGATGTTGATTGGTGATGTTGATGTTCTTAACTTTTATTTTTTTTTTGTTTTTTTTCTCTTGATACTTGCTAATCTATGGCCATAATCTTTTTTTGTTGCTTGCTTTTTATGAACAATAAAAATTTTTAATGTTATTGAATTGAATGTTGAATGTTGAATGTTTTATTTGTTGATGAAGAAAAATGTTAATGAAACGAACTGAACTGAACCGAAGTGGGTTTATTGACAATTTTTTTTTTTATAATCAAGAAAAAAAAACATAAAATTCTTAAAAAAAAAAATTTTATAATTAATAATACACACAATAAGAGGAGCGAAAAAAAACAAAAATAGAAAACAAACTTTAAAAATAAAAATTAACAAAAAAAATTATTTATTTTTTATTTTTTTGCTATTCGATAAAAACAAATCAATGACCGCAAGCAAGCGGACTTCAAACTTAAAAAGGAACAATCAAAAAATATAAATAGTTACTCAGACAAATAGACCGTCAGTCAGTCAGTCAGTCAGTTAGTTAGTCAGTCTGTTAATCAGTCACATATTTCAGTCATATTAGACCGGTAGCCCTGTTGTTGTTACAACAGAGTCATGAACAAGTACGTACGTTTACTTGGGCTATGCTTTGGATATGAAATGAATTAATGAATCAAGTACGACAACGATGACTACGACAACAACATTAAACCGAGCCAAACCAAACCCATATTAAGAGCTTTGGTCTAGCCCGATCGGTCTTAACTTGTCTTTTAAGCCAATCATTTTACTTTTTTTTCCTTTAATTTTTTTTTTCTAAATTGCAAATAGTTTTTTTACGATTATTTTTTTTCTAAATTCAATACATTATCGATTTGCCAAGAATATTAATAAATTAATCATAATAATACACAATACAATAGAAAAAAAAGTAACAAAAAAAAAAATAAAGAAAAAATTAACACACGTTTGTTATCACTCACCCTGAGTGAGTTTAAACGTCATATGACGCGCAACAATAAATAATTGTTCAACAAAAAAAAATTACAAAAAAAAAATAATCCAATAATTCATTTAAAAAAAAATTGAATTTGTTTTGATATGCGGGTGTACGAGGGTCGTGGCAAAATAAAAAGATTTCATATACTTCGATTCGTAATGGCTGTATCTGGAAAAAATTTACTTTAAGAAGAGTCAGCATAAATTATTTTAAAATAAAATTAAATTCCAGTCTGAAAGAGTCCTTCACGTTCCTATAAAAGATTTTGGGAGAGAGATTAAACGAAACTGATCACGCTAGAAAAAATCCACAAAAAAGAAAAAAATGCATGTGGTATGGTAGTAAAGTTATTATTCTTGGATTTACAAAATACTTCACAATAGAAAGGATAGACCTACGATCAATAAAACCTATCGGGGTTTTAATCACCCTTTGGCAGGTGATTTATTCAAAACCTTGCTCTTTTGCGTAATTGGTATCATAACGCAATGATTCCCAGCCGGAGACGTGGAAGAATTCTGTTCCTACCAGCAAAAGAGGTGGGGTTGCGATAAATCTTGGACTAAGTCTTGCCAAGCCGATTTTCTTACGATAGAGCCTAAATGAACTATCGTTTCTATGAATTTGATAAAGCATGAAAGCCTTAAAATTGTTTCAATGAAATCTTTAAATAATCCTACATTCAGATCATCCAAATTTGAAAAGAATTGTGGACCCATCACTTATAAACTCTAACTTAAAGGTGTAGATGTTCGGCTGGGAATAACTGCCAGATAGTCAGGCCGTTATAACCCTAATACTGTCAGAAGTTGCACGGTTACTTAGATGAGAATGAATAGGTGTTGCTATGATCTCAGTTGTGCCTATGAGAGACACATAAAGACTCGCACAACACTTAGGGATAGGCTACTAACATGTATTTTGGGTCCATAACACCTTAGCCCTGTAGATTGCAGAAATTGCAGCATGAAGAATATTTTAGTCGTACGATAGCTTGAAACTAATCATCGACTTAGAACCTTGCCTGATGATCTTAATCCACTCGCAGACGATTTAAGGATCTGCACGGAAATATGATTTACGATTATCGTTTGGAATGTTTTAATTCGGGCTTTACGTTACGATAGTACACAGGTTTTTGAACCGATTTTTTTCTTCTTTGATTTGAAGTGACATAAATGCTTCGGGTACGTACATAAAAATATGTATGTTTGTTATAAATAAATTGTGTTTCTTTTTTATTTCTTTTTATTGTTGCTATTCTTGTTGTTTATAAAAACCATATTTTTAATGTTCATGGCTTGCCATAGTAACTGCCAACCTGCAACCAAAATTTAAAAGAAAAGTTTAAAAAAAACAAAAAAAAATTTTTTTTTTTGTAGATTTGTTTGTGTGTTAAAAATCCAAAAATTTTACTGACAACTTTTATTTTTATTTCTCGATTTTTTTGTTTTTGTTAATTTGGCTACAAAAACAAATACCAGAAGAAATTTCAACAAAATCGTAATAAAAAAAGTGTGTGGAAATGAAATTATAAACGAACGAATGAAAAAAAAAATAATTTCATTCATTCATAATAATTACTGGAGGTAATAATTTTACTTTTCATTAATTAAAATGACTTAAAACAACAACAACAACAACAACAACGTCAAATATCATCAAATCAAATTACGATACAAACCGAAAAAAAGTGAAGTGTTAAGTAAGAAAGACGGTAGCGTTTAATAAACAAAAAAAAAAAACAAAGTTAGACATACGAGGGGTATGTAATATTTTTTGTAGTAAAAAATACTTAGAAAAAATATTTATATTTTGTCATGGTTACAATCAATAGGCAGAAACAGAATTTTTTGTGTTAAAAATCTCATGATTTTTTGACAAATTGCCGCAAGATTCTAGACTGCCTGGGGTACTCAGGCATCATCTTTAATGCTAAAACTATCTTACGGACAGTAACTACTCAGGCGCTATATGTTATAGACATAAGAGCAAGTAACGCTTGCGGCAATCAGGCTGAACTAGGAAAACTGATGGCCTAAGCAAAGCGAGAACTTGAACTCATAACGGAATAGCGTATAACTGTTATGTGTTCCAGATGGGAAATTAATGATTATCATCATCAGAAATTGGCCTGAGCTTATATATTGATATGATCGTACATTTAGGCTACCAAAAAGGTACTTTCAAACATCTTATCAAAGTTTAAGTTTGTCCCTTAATGCCGCCTCTTTTTCCAGATTATTGTGAATTACTCGAAATTATCCATTATTTAAGTTCCTAGGTCTAGGGAAATACTCGGAAATTACGCTTTCAGTACTCTGTGCATAAGGGTGGCCTTGGCCATAATACCGCCGGTAGTCTCATAATATCTGACTTGGGGGGTGTGAACTGTGGCCTCACGTCTAATAAGCCAACACACTATCAATTAGACTAACGTGACTTCAGGTAGGTAGTGGTATTGGCTTATTAGAAGCGAGCCTGTGCTTCAAACCTCAGTTATTTATTGGCTTTCTCTCAACAGTCTTTTAGCGAACATTTTGAGTGAAAATAAAATTGCCCAGAAAAGTCTCTCAAAAATCTGCTATTCGGAGTTGACTTAAAACTGTAGATTCTGTCAATCACGGATAAAACTAATACACCCAACATGGATGGTATAATTTGTAGGTTGTTGTCCTTACTAAATGTTTTTAATGCTCAATTAAGCATGTAAGTAAGTCTAAAAGTTGTAATTTTAGTGAGATGACTTAAAACCAAGTCCAACCTACTCAAATCCTTCTTTTTTCCCTGCCAACCATGCCGCGACAGTAAGTTAAGGATTAAAAATTAAGTTAAAATGTGTCTGCAATCATTATGTAAATAATAATTAACGTTCATAATTAAAATTTTGTTTTGTTTTGTTTTCTTTTTTTGGCTTCATAACAAATTAATGCAGTTTGCAGCACTTTAATAGCCAAAAAAATATTTTTTGATATTTTTTCGTGGTGCCACACACTAGCATTCAACATCATCATCATTCATATTGCAATTGTATCATTAGAGTTGTTTTTAATTGAATGTTACTCTCTGCATTAAATTGTTTAAAATTGTTATAATTTTTGTTTTTTTTTTTGTTTTTTGCATTTTATTTGCTTCGTTTGTTGCTTTTGTTTTTCAAATAATATTCGATATTTTTTGTTGTTGTTGTTTTATTTTCAATTATTGTTGCACTTTGTTTTTTTTTCTATCTGTCTTACAACAAAAATGCTGCACCACCACCACCATCTATTTCTCTCTGTCGATTGTGGATTTGTTATGTTACGGTGGTGGCATGCATTGATTTGGATTTTTTTTTTTTTTTTTTTTTTTTTGTAATTAAAGTAACGCGTGCAACAAGTGAAAATTTTATTATTGAAACTCTTAATCACTCCATAAATTTATTTTCATCTTAAAAAAAAAACAAAAAAAAATTAAATTTTTATTTGTTTGTTTTCGGGTTTTGATTTTATTGAAGTGCGAAGCATTTGCTCATTTACTTATGCAATGTTTTTCTCAAATTGAAAACCGTAATTTGGACTAAATTTCGAAAGCGCAGAGCGAAAGCACAGATAGAAGGTGGCTGAACAAAATTGAATAGAAATTAACGACAATTTTTTATGTAAGACATCGAAAGTAAAAGTAATAGAACTGAATTGCTGTTATACACTAACGTATAACAATTAACATACACGTAACATAGTTATTTTAAGTGATACAGAGTGTATTAATGCATGTCCGTATAGAATAACCATTTGCAATGAGATTGACCACCCGAAAGTAAAAGGATTTTGTACTGTTGTTTAATGCAACAAAGTATTGCAATCGGGCGTTCAATTGTACACCCTCAAACTATATCCTCTTGAGATCTTAGCTGATTTATTTAAAGCTCGCTGTCGCTTATATTCGATGTTAAACTGTAGGAATAAAACATAAGATATGAGAGAGAAGCCAATCTGTGTGTGTTTAAAGTGTCCCGTCTAGCACGAAATTTAGATAGAGGACTTCTTAGTAAACTAATTAATCTGCACAGAATGTGTGTATAAGATTTAGAGCTTGTTTTATAGCGTTCAAAATGGAGAGTTTATTTGTTAATAGTGTTGTCGCCCTGGTCTAGTAGGTAGTGTGTTGGCCTATTAGACATGAGACCAAGATCCAAACTTCAGGCTAGACAACTCAAACAAAGTGAATGTGGAAAAAATATTTCGAAAATTTTCTCAAAAATCTGTTGACATGAGCTATGTGAGAAGCTAAGTCATAATCCTGACTGAAGGGTGGAATAGCCAATTGAGCTTTATAGAACTTAGTAACATA
>QOCX01000419.1:0-17349 GCA_005959815.1 Sarcophaga bullata | reverse complement strand
AGTTTGTGGAAAAACTTCGTTAAAAAGTAAAATTATTACCTTGAATGTACGCATGCATATACATGCGGACGTACAGAAATTGAGTGTGAGTGAATGCGAAAAAAAATTTTTTTTTGTTTTGTTTTTGTTGTTTATTTTGTTTAAAACAAAAGTACTTAAAAATATATGCACAACCCAGAAAAAAAAGTACCCAGGGTACTTATAATATCAAGCAAAAGACGAGAGAAGAAAAAAAAAACCATCGTACAATAATTTTTTTTTTTTTGGTTAAACAAGACAACAAAGTGTTAAAGTTTTATCTTTTTTTTTTGTTTTTGTTATTATTGTTGTTTTTGTTATTTTATTTACACGACATAAAATAGTGACAAATAAAGATGGATTATATACGTATGTATTGCGTTTGCAAGGTTTTGTTGCCCGCCTGGTTTAAGTCAATATTAACAGAAAAACTGACAACAAAATTTGCAACAAAGTAACGCAACACAATACAATATTTACTTGGCAATTAAAACAAAAAAAATGAAGAATTGTTGCATGGAAAATTATTATTACATTAAAAGGATTCTAAAAAAAACCCCCCGTTTAAGTTCATAATTTATGGAAGTTTTTTTCTTTCGGCAATTAGCTTGAAATGGATGATAAATCATGGTCGATTCAATAAACATCATCAGGGTTATAATCGATTCTATAGAGGGGCTTAAGGCCTCAATAGATTTCTTTTATTGTTTATGTGCATTGTTGCTTCAAATGTAAGTAAGTTCTTGGCCAGAAGTTGGAATAATTTACGTGTAAATCGCTTGCATTTTTGACTATGATTCTGGACCAAAAACCTCAAAATAATGTCAATGAATGAGTATTTGATCCTCGTAATTATAAAAGATATTATGAAAAGCATAATATGCCCTCAAATCCTTTTTATTGATAAAGAATTTCCATACTGAAAACATACTTAAGAAAATAACAGTCAAAACAAAACAATAGAAAAAAAACGTTAAAGGGAATACCACAGCAACACCCCAATTTAATCAAATGGAGGTTTATGGTAAAAGAAATTAAAAAAAAAATTACAACAAACACATAAACAGATTTAAATATTGTTTACTTTTACAATAAAATTACGCTCTACTTTTTTCTTTTTTTTATAAAACATAAATATTTATGAATAGGGAAGGATACCTAATAAGAAAGAAAATTTTAATTTTAGTTTAATTCTTACTCAATTACTAAAGACCGATAAGGCAATTCTGTAGTTTGGGTTTGGCAATACTTATTATCGTAATTCAAATGAATAAACATCGTTTAGAAGGGAATCGTTCTTTTTTATATTTGTTTGATATCCGTAATAAGTTGTCATGGTTTTGCTATACAAAAAAAAAACAAAATTTCCTGTAAATAAAACAAACTCTTGGTTAAAAAAAATAGCAAAAAAAAAATAGTAAAAAAAAATAGTAAAAAAAAAAATAAAAAAAAAAACCAAAAATATTCACGAGAAAACTTTAAAAATGAAAAGCCCTAATTTTTAAAGATCATCTTCAGGAACGCATAAATCTCAAGAGAAAAATGCACAATAAATTTAGAAAATAATTTACATTATTGAGCGTTACAAGTCTTTAGACAGACTTACGATCTAGCTTCTTATGCCACTTATGTAGCGTGTGTTAATTTAATACATGAGGTAGGGGGGACTACAGTTTAAAGTCGACTGCGAATGACAGATTTTTGAAAAAAAAATTTTTCAATGTTTCCCTTTGTTCTTGCTTGCAATACTTTTGGCCAATTTAAATTGTAGACTGTTTTTTTTTAGACTTTCATAATATCAAATATTTGACCCTGTTTTGTTTTCCTGTTTTTATTTTTTTTTTTTTTTTTTTTAAAGTTTAGTTATGAATTTTTATTATTCATTTTTATTTCAATTTATTTTATGCTGGCAGTATTAATAATGTGTGTGTTTAAATTTTAAATTGTTTTCAAATCAATATTTAATCGAGCAAAACAATGAACTTAAAACCACAATATTAACAATTTAATGCACAAACAATTTTCCAAACAATCAAAAAAAAACACTCGAAGAAAAAAAAATATAAAAAATTTATGATAAAAGTATTTGCAAAAAAAAAAAAAAAAAAAAACCATAAATATTTAATTTATTGCTAATTTTTGTATTGAACACAAATACCATAGAAATAGAAATTTTAATGGGATTAGGTTTATAAGAGCATGCTAAGCAAATTGGTTGAATATCGTAATTTGGGAAAATAAATTAAATTTGAGAAGTTCTTATGCCCATCATATTTCAAAATTATTTCAAAATTCTTTTTAAAATTGAACGCAGTTAAGTTATCGGCATTAAAATGTAGTTGCCGGCACTCATGTTTAAAATTAACGCATACAACATGGTTTTTTATAAAAAGCTAGGGTTTAAAATCACGTTAATCGGACAATCTCAACGATTGTTGAAGTTTTTTTTTTTTGTTTAAAAAAAATTTTCCGAGTTAAAAATATTCATCGTTTAACAATCGAACGAAGTACGCTTAAAAATAGTAAAATCTTCCTTTATAAGTGATCATTTAAATTTGGCTACGTTTAAAGCCATATAAGTCGATGAAGATCCTTGCATGAAGTTGCCATAGTCTACTCAGCTGTGCATTGGCTTATTAAACATAAGCCTGATTTTCAATCCCTAACTGTATAAGCTAATTACGAGCCTTGTATGCATTCCCCCTAGTCTACTAGGTAGTGTGTTGGCTTATTAGACGCGAGCCCTAGGTTCAATTCCTACGAAATATGAAAAAATATTTCAACGGCAACTTCCTTTCAGCAGTGTTGTAGCTAAAACTCTGAGAGAAAATACATAAAATTGGTCTTGAAAAGCTTCTCAAAAAATATGTCATTTAGATTCGCCTTTAAACTGTAAGTCCCAGCATTCATGAATAAAATTAACACACACTTAACATGAGAAGTGTGAGAAACTGGGAAACTGTAATCCTGACTAAAGGCTTGTAATGACCAATAAAATAAGTAGATATGATCGTTGCCTGCCTGTATAATCCTCTACAAAGCTCAGCAATGCCCTAAAAAAAATTCGCATAACATTTCGATTGAACTTAAAACTGTTGCGAACGTTGTAAAAATTTTCCACTGTACAGACAATATACGATAAATTTTATTCCCTCAAACTTTCTAATATTAAGTCAAACATAACACTCCACCTACGTAGTGGATTAATTGCATGTGTTTGCTGTCTGTAAACGTTAATGAAAATGAAATTGAATTGAACGAAAAAATTTTTTTTTTTTAAAAAGTGAACATGGGAATCTCTGGCAGGCAAATATTTACATGCACCGACCAATCAATCAAAATACCTTAAAAAAAAGAGTAAATTTTATGCAAAAATTAAAAAAAAAATAAAAGCAAAACAATAACATAACATGAGACTGTTTTCGTTATGCTATAATAAAAACGCAATAAAAACAAAGTGAAAAAATTAAATTAAATTAAAAAAATAAAAAAATTTTAAATAAAAAAAAAATAAAATATTCAACAAGTTTATTATGTATAAAAGGCTTTATTTTTCTAAATTGTTTGACAAACACCATAGCGTTTACAACAAAAAATAAATGAAATTTGCAATAGTTTTGTTACAAAAAGAATTTCAATGTTTAAACATTTTTTGCGTCTTTTTTTGTCTTTTTTTTGTGATTTTTTGTTTTTTTTTTTTGTTTTTAAATTTCAATGAATGAAATTTAAGGCGCGCATGTCAAAAATGGCCAAAACCTGCATAAAATTTTAAATAGCCGTGTTAATATAATAGTTAAGCTAAGCAGACCATCTCTTTTGCTAAACCATCTTTCACTCACACGCTTACTGCTCGATCGCTGCTACACTAAGCCAAAGACTGGCATTAAATTCCATTTTTTTTTTGTTTTTTTTTTTTGTATTTAATTTTCATAAAATTTTGTTGATTTCCATACGACATGCTAATAAGTTTTGAATTTTTCTTCTTCTTCTTCTTCTTCTTCTTCTTCATTTCATTTTTAAGTGAATTCTGCATAAAAAAAACTACTTTTTTTCTCCATTTTTTTCTCTTTTCATTTCTGGTTCAAATCTCAAAGAAACAAAAAAAAGAAGAAGAAGAAAAAATCGTGACTTTGAGCTATTTATTGCTGCTGCTGATACTACTGCTGTTGCTGTTGCTGTTGCTGCTGTTACTGTTTGAATTTATCTGCCTTTGCATACGAATAATTCGAATTAAAATTTCAAAATATTTCGTCTCTCGTCCAACAATGATAAGTCGTCAGTCGCAGTCAGAATTTCATTTTTTTTTTTTTTTTTTTTTTTGAGATTCTTTCACATACGCTCACTCTGTTTTTACCAATTTTTTTTTCAACTCTTCTTCTTTCTACACACTCTAGCGCATGAGATTGTTTGGCAGGGCGCTAAAAATAAATCGAATGCAGGTGCTGTTACTACCTTAACCTTAGCAGCAGCAAGTGTTTTTCAAGACACTTTACTTTTATTTTTATTTTTAGTTGGAAGTCAAAATTTAAAATTAAAATACAAAAGTACTTGCAGAGTATGATACAGAAAGTGAAATTATAATTTATGGTTGTTGGTTAAGAGATCGAAACAGAGCGATAATTGACCAAGTCAACAATACAAAAATACAAAAATACCAGGCTAGCGAATAGTGTAGAATAATTGATTAGAATCTCTTATACCTTAGCAGAGCAGCAGATATTAAGTGTGTTCGTTTAGTTTTGAGATTTAAAAAAAATTACTAAAGAAATGTTGTACTTTTACAAGAGTTTTAAGGCAGGCGATTTACAAATTAGATCAAACAGATCAAATAGATCTAACCGACATACATATTTGGTTGCTCTTTTAAATGAGTTCTAATAAATTTTTTCTTTTTATTTTCAGGTAATCTTAACAAATAAATTGAATTTAAATTTGGTAAGTTTGAAAGTATTCGATACGGAACACCCAGTAAATGTCTGTATAGGAGAAGGTAAATACCATTCCAATAATGTTAAACAAGTCGTGGTACAATGCCTTGATATCTGTTGATGTCGTAAACGAAAGAAAAGCATTCTGCAGAAAGAATGTTCCTTTCAAATACATCTTGTGATCGATCCATCGCAAATCAATTCCCTTTTACGAAATACACAAGCCACGTTACAATGCCTTACCACACCAACCATTTTGCGTATTTTATTTTGTATTTAGAAGTAGCGGGACCTACATTATAAAGTCACACTAATCACTAGACTACGGCAACTGAGTGGCAAATTGTGTGGAAGTCTTTGTAGTCTAGTATGTAGTCTATTGACGTATAAGACGTGAAACCACGGTTTAAACCCCAGCCCAAACACCTCGAACGAAACGAAGTATGAAAAATATTTCTCTTGGACTTTTCCTCAGTAGATTTCTGGCAAAAATTTTAAAATAAAACAAAATTGCCATGTGAAAAGTTTCTTCAAAAAAAATTTGTAGCTCGGAAACGACTTTAAACTGTACATTCCTCCATTCACGTATAAAATTAACGCACACAACATAAGTGCTGTGAGAAGCTAGGTAACTAGGTAATCTGGGTTGTAATGACACAAAGCTCTCCTCCAATCGGAGTTATGCTGAAGTATTTTGACACGAAAAAAAACCAACAACACTCATCAGAAAAAAATGTAAAGAGGCCCAACGGGTTTTATGCAGTTATTTCCAGGCTCTTCTCTAAAATGCAGCAGAGATTTCAAAGATTCACAGAAATTCTTTGCAAACTGATAAATTAGCCTGGGTGGCGATAGTGAATATATTTTAAGACAGAAAGAATAAAAGAGTATCCACTACATTCAGCATATTTTTTTGGAGTTACTTTGTAAGAAATTTTCATAATTTAAACGATGATTTTAAATTCAATTTCTTGATATTTACCGCAGATAATGATTTATGCTGATGGTTCTTGATTGATTTATGATGGTTTCTTATTTTTTCTTTTTTTTTTTTTTTGATTTATTCCTTCTTTATTGTGTTCCCTCGTCCATTCTTTATTTTTTTTTTACATCTGTTCTCTGCCACTTAAGCAGATGCCAAAACTGTTGATACGCATAATAATAGCCGAGAGTTTATTATTAATGTTGGCTAAATACGGTTATTATGGTTACAGAGAGCGTAATGATGGGAGGAAAAATTATTGCAAAAGTAAAAATGAACAACGCCATACAACACTACACAAGCATGTCAGAGTGGCATTAAGTTAAGGAGAAATAAGAGAACAAAAAACTCTTTTTTTTTTCAAATAATTTCCAGAACAGAATAATCAAAGTAATTATTTGCTATTTACATGGATGGGGGTAGTCATTATAACACTCTTAATGGTTAGGTCTTGTATGAGAAAAATATTTTACTTGAAAATCACTCACGTACACGCAATACCACATACCTCGTACTACATAAAGTTCTTATTCTTCAAATGCAGGCTAAAAAAGTCGTCTAACATACGGCCGTAGCGTCTCCGAAGTGATATTCGAAAATATTTATTTGATCCCATGACATCTACATAGGCCATAAGGCACATTAAACAGTTACTTTTTCTAAATTTAATTGCTGTTCCATAACCACTTCTGAGTTCTATGCGCCTTATATATGAAAACTTCGCTTGTGAACCTAATAAACGCTCGTGAACTCATCGTAGTTTAGTAAGTAGTATGTTGACTTATTAGACAAGAGTCCGTAGTTCAAACTCCAACTCAGACAACTTGAGGAAATCAAAGAAAAATCTTACTTTGGACAACTTATGCTCAACAGTCTTCTGCCAAAAACTCGGAGAGTAAAATAAAATTGTCATGAAATATTTCTCAATAATCTAGCGGAAGTAGTCAATTTCAAACTGTTGGTACCACCACACATAAGTGGTGTGAGAAACTAGGTTGTAATCCTGACTAAGGGGTTGTAACGGACAGTTAAGTAAAAAGCGTCCATAGATCTCTGGTAGGACAGTACTTGCGGAAACGGCATAACCTGTTGCTGATTAGTTTGATTGACGTTATTCGACAATTGCTTTTAGTGTAATTAGCCCTATTGGTATTGGAGGCAAAATTAGCTCATTAGCTGCCTTTGCAAATGGCTAGATAGGCGTAATTATAATCAAAAAGCCTTTTTAACAGCATTATCATTATTTTTCCTTGTCTTCTTAATATTTTCTGAAAAAATTCCTGGTATTTCTAAATTGTTCCTCAAACTAAAAATATCCTCTTTTCTAAACGTCAATATGAAAATCAAAACGCTAAGGAATAGAGAGAGGCAATTTAGGGCCATTTAATGTCATAAAATAAAATGTTCTTTGGCATATAATTACAACCAAATATGGTTGGGTTTGCTGGTTGGTTGGGCCATTACAACACACTAGCACAACTTATAGATTGTAATTACAAGTCCACACGCGTCTCAATGGCCAACAAACAAAGAAACAATAATTTCCCTTCGTTTTTTTTTCTTCTTCTTCGTCTTCTGTACTTCTGTTTAAAAAAGTTAAAATTATTACAAAACATTCAGTGGATTCCTTCCTCTCGATATATTCTTTAAGCAATTCCATGATAATGAAGACAGAAAACATTCTTAAGAGTACAAACGATGAAAAAAGAGGAGGAGGAATGAAAATAGTCAACCAGCTTAAAATAACTTCAAATACCAGAGTAGCACTTGGTAACTGAAAGGAATTCTAAATATAACGTACGATAGTAACAACGACAATCTTAGGAAAAGGAAAAAAAAAAAGAAGAAGAATTGACAACAGAAACTTAATACATACAAGTGGCATCAACAAACACAGCATTTGTTCATATCCATGCAACGAAGATGATGAGAATGATGATGGCATGCATTGGTGAGATGGCAATGATAAAAGAATTTCAGCAGCGTATTTCTTTATTTAAGACTCAAGACGACAACATAAATGGTCATCGTAAAAATGCTACTGGAATTAAAGAAAGAATTCCTTAAACACACATACACACCCGAGTGATATGTTATGCTTCACATGTTGCAACTTAATGTTTCGCAACAAACAACAGTAAACAGCAATAGCCAGGCAACAGCCAGCATCTACCAAAGAACAGCTTTGCAGCATACATGATAGGAAGAAGGTATTAAGCGAAGTGAAGTGCAATAAGAGTCAAGTTATTTAAAGACAGTCACACACAAACATCCAATCACACACATACTTACAGTGTTGCAATAATAACTATCTAATGCTAAAAATAGCTGATGATGCACCATCACCGTCACCGTCATCACCGTCACTACACCATGCAACAGCAACAGCAACAGCATTAGCAACAAGACAAATCCCAGCTAAAGGAGCAGAACAATTTTCCGATGGACAGTTTGTTGAGCATAAAATTCGGTGTGTGATGCGGTGCGGGCTACTGGGAGAACATATTCGTTTTGTCCATCCATAATGATTATGTTAATGATAGTCGTTGCTATTTTGCTATTGCAGTTGCAGTTGATGATGCTAATAATAATGATTATGCGCTGATGTTTGTTGTAATTGGTGCTGTTGTTGCTGGCATTTGATTTTTGAGCACAGTGGGCAAGTATGCAAGCAAACTGTAAACTCAGAGTACATTTAATCAGAATGGGATTTTGAAACGCATTATCGGAACAAACTCTTGAAACCTGTGATGCATTAATACATCCCAGAAAGTTTCAAGTGATTTTTTGTGCAAGCCCTTACCCAATACCTTTTAACTTTAAGCTGCAGTAGTTGACATTCTTCTTAGTACAGACGCTAAAAGGAATGGGGTTTTGATCTACCAACAGCAAGATTTCTTTCATTAAAACACAAAAAAAAAAAAAATGTTTTCACTTTTTGTATGCCGTTGACCCATTGTGCAAATGTAAAATCTTAACTGCTTTTAAGCATGTTCTGTTACAATGTCCAAAAGGAATTTCTTCTTCTGCTTCTGCTTCTGCATCATTGGATTGCTCTGCTGTTTGTCTTTCAAATTACAAAAAAAAAAAAAAACAAGAAACACAATCTCATGCAAACACATTATTTTCTGCAGGTATTTTTGGCCATTATAAGGGGACGGGCCGAGGCATGGATGCTGCATGGAAAGTCAGTAATTCCCTTAAGGCTCAGGAATGTGAATTTAAAAAAAAAAATATTTACGAGAGTGTACGTTCGAGTGTATATTTGGTTGGTAAAAAAGAAAAAGGGTCAACAAACTGAAAACTGATGATGATGTTGAAAATTCTTTTGGACAACAACATCGATTACAACAACCAAGGGAGAAATCAAGTGAAGGTAGTGGTTTAACCATCATAACGTTGTTGTTAGTCCAATGCCTCTGTTGTTGCTTAACATCATTAATTACTTGTTGTTGCAACAACATAATGCAAGAAAATGTGCAGATGGTCACATTTTTTTAAGTTCCTTCTCTTGCTTTTGGTTTTTGATTTTTTTTTTTTTTTTTTGATTTGATGCTGCATGTTTTTGTTTTAATGATTCTGTTGCACGCATTTTAAAGATGCGTGTGAATTCTTTGCAACAGCAACAGCATCATCAGCAGCAACATTCCTGTTGCACAATTTAATGATGCATTTTGAATAAAATTATTGAAAAAAAAAAACAAAAAAACAGAAAAAAACAACGCAACAAAATTCAGGAATTTTTTTCTTGCATTACGGAACGTGGATAAAGAATTTGAAGAGTTCCAATGAGTGTAAATTTTAATTTGATTGGTAAAAAAATGGCCAACTTAATTATGGTAATAAATTTGAATGATTTTAACTCGAATTGGTAATTTTTTTTTGCGTAATAAATAATGGACTTGCATTTGTTAAGGGCTCGTAAACGAGTTCGTATATTTTTTTGGCTTTTGCAGAGAGTTTTGTTTCAAAGGAGTCATCACGGTCGGGTAAGTGATGTAGCTTATTAGACTCGAGTCGGTGGCTTAAACGCCAGCGACTTCCTCTCCGTAAAAACCCTGAGATTAAATCAAATTACCAAGAAATTTTTCTCAAAAATGTGTTATTCGGGATCGACTTTAATCACCTCCAGCTTAGTTGTTAACTATTAGGCCTCCCTGTATGACTTCCACTCATACAGTGCACTGTGTTCGCTCTAGAAAAACAGATTCAGAGAAACAGCTTAGAAAACTTTGAATCCAAATAGTCAGCCTTCTGAATGTAGACATTAGACAGTTTAGATCACATGTATGTGGCTGAAAGATACAGTGATTCGCTGTTGAGTTCTGAAAGCCTTAGATACTGAAGTCCGGAGAGCAATAATCCGTTTACATGGATACTAACATTGATTCAAGTTTAATGCATGTTCAAGGTCTGGTCTGAATCCTTGACTCACTCAAACGTTATCAGTTTAACTTCCTTTAAACAATACCCTCAACACTACGTATTTTAGTGTTACCAGGCTGGTTTGTGCAGGCCTACTTCGGTAAAATGTTAAATGTCAAATCAAACTCTTCTTAGATGAGAAGCCAAGTCGTAATCCTGACAAAATCACTTATGTTTGTACGTACCTAAGAGCTACTTCAATCAAGTCTTAATCGATATATAGGTTAACGCCTTCAGGTAATGCCTTCAGAAAAACATCTAAAGATACCAACAACACAGGACCAACGTTCTAACTGATGAAGCAAAGCAATCGTACGGTCACTTTCTGAGTACTTACATATGTGAAGAATAAACCCCAAGCTACACTGAGTGATAAAATAGTGCCGACATTGGAAAAAAAGGCAGACGCGCAGAATAAAAATTTCCTTGCAAATAAGAAGCTGTCATGACAATCATATGCCACACATGCTGAATACTTATATGAAGAATAAACCCCAGGGACACTGAGCGATAAAATGGTAAAGACATAGGCAAGAAAGAAGGACGTGCAGGCTAAAGATTTCCTCGCTACCATTGTGATATAAACCCGCTTAATTTCTAAGCGTTTAGGGAGAGATATAGAAAATAGGTAGATACTGGTGGATGACCACTCAAGAATTGAAGATAGCCACACTTAGGTCATACTACATTTATAAATTTTTTCTCAGTTTCGGAACCATTCGGAACTCCTGATTAAGCAAATTAGACTTGCATTGTAATGCTGGGCATTACGACATAGCACCGGGCTTGTATCCAATAGGAGGAGAACAGTTTCTTTCCCTCTTCTTCTATAGAGCTTCTACAATTTGTCCCTGCATCGTTCCGCTAACTCATTGAGGGCAATATACCATCCGTTATGATATAATTCAGATCTTTGACAGCCGACTGGGCTTTCAAAATGTGTGCCTTTACATGTCAGAAAATGTCAAGAATTGCTCTTTTGGTGCAATACTGTCTTACAGAGTCTTTATAGTACAATTGTGATATTCTTGTAAAGTAAAACGTTCAACTGAAAATGAAATTCTTATATTCTCTACTAACTTTTCAAATTTTTTTTTAATTTTTTTTGCATTTTAAATCAGTTTTTATTGTCACAACGGCTGTGAAAGATTAATTTAATGTTTGCAATTAACTTTTATAGGCTGAGCCCATTTAAATTAATTTAATGGGTACACATACCACACAACCCACGTATAATCTTTTAATACCTAGTTTCAAAATCAAATCGCACCTTTAAAATAGTTACCCCATTGAGTCGAGTCTCATTCCCAGCGTGTAGTTTAATTCAGTTTCTTATTCTATTTTTTTTTATCATTTAGCATGTCACTCGCTAATTCCTTTGGCAATTTGTTTTAGCACTTCTGGCCTTTAACCGAAAAGTAAACAACAACGACAACGACAACGACAAAACAATATACAAACCAAAGCGAATTAAATTTTCCCACGCCAAAGACGAGAATAAATGGAAAGCAAGCAAAAAAATAGACAAAAAAAAAGAAAACAACTCCATGGATGCACACACTTAGAATATCTTGCATGTTTTTTGCTGTTGCTTGTGGCAAAAGATTCTACGGCTTAAATGGACTCACAGTGTCAGAGTGCAAACAAGAGACTCTTCTATTCCCACTACCATCAACACTCTATCCCTGGTTGTTGTTGTTGTTAAACTGTTTAACTAGAGCAGAAATGCAGCAAAGAAACAAGACACAATAGTTGCTGCATTGTTGACTCCAATGCTGGCACCAACAACAAANTGTTTAACTAGAGCAGAAATGCAGCAAAGAAACAAGACACAATAGTTGCTGCATTGTTGACTCCAATGCTAGCACAAGCAACAAAAAAACAATGGGCACTTAAGGAATAAAAATAACTACTCGAAGAAGAACTCAAACAAGCAGAAGAATAACACTTGTTTGAGAGCCAGAGTTGTTGGTATTTAAAGCGGATTACGAATGAGTGTTAGCAGAGGAGAAAAAGAAAAATTCCAACATTTTTTATGGCCTTAAAAATCTACCTTGTTGTCGCATGTATTTATTTTTAGAAAAGAAAGCATTTATTTAAAGTACTGGATTGCATTTGAATGTCATCCAGAGCTGCAAAACAAAAAAACTAAATGTTTGTCTGTTTACTTGTCTGCTTATCTTGTTTTTTCGGTACTTATGGGTGTTAGTCACGACCAGTAGACGGACTAATGTCAGTGTCATTTCGTAACTTTTTGTTTCTTCGTTCAAATGGGAATTACGAACAGGTTGATAATAAATTTTCTAAAGAAAATTAATGAAAAAAAATAATGGCGGGTTGATGGGTTCGTTCGAAAGAACTTTAGTCTTTGAGGATGGCGCCTCCATTGCTACGTCTTTTGTGTGAGATCTTTTATTCCGTCGCCGTTTGCAATCTAGCGATTTGAGGACTCTAATGTGCGGTGGCTTTATGTATAGTCCTGTGATGCAACGATCGAAAATGTGCGTCAAATTTTAGTACGTTGTACTATTCAATCATATCCTTAAAGACAATTCCCTTCTTACTGCCGGGTTTTTTTTTACGGTTTCTCTTTAAAAAATTATTATTTAATCATCTCTTCATTAATGAATCGCATTTAATTTCAATTTCATACAAATTAATATAAATTCCTCTTTCTCTCCCTGCTACTTGTCTTTCCTGTATTGTATTCCTTTGAAATGTAATTTCATATCAAAAGACGATGATGGTTATACCACGAACAATTAAACAGTTGCCCATGTACATACATGTCCTTAAACTGTGTTGCCATGGTTTTCATTTAAATACAAAATATGTGATTGAATTATTTCTCCTCTTCTTCTTTTATTTTTTTCTTTATTCGTAATATTTTTTAAATGGAAAAAGAATCCTATTTGTAAATAATAACTTTTTTCCTCTGGTCTCTCCTCCCCTCCCCCTCTCATATCCCTTACTCAATTGAATTGGGCAAATAAGTAATCAAGCCAATTATACAAAAAATATTTCGTTTTTTTTTCTCTTCTTCTTATGTTTTTATTCCATTTAGGGCACTTGAAATGGTTTCCAGAGATTTTTATTTGTTCAAATGAAGTTGAAGGAATATTTCATTTTATTTTTCTTTTCTTAGCATATGCTTCTTTATCAAGTACACGGAGCAAAATAATTGGAAGACAATAACTAACTTAGTGCATAAAAATATTTTAAAAAATTTCGATAACAAATACTTTCATAAAACAAATTTATCGATAACAATATAACAACATAAAATTTTATAAAAAGTTCATCGATAACAAAAAATTTAATATAAAATTTATCGATATTAGTGCATAAAAATATTTCCTTATAATGTTTAATTGCAGAAACAAAAAAAAAACTAAATTTTTTATACGAATTATTGAAAATAAAATTTTTTACAAAAATGTTTTAAAACAAATACTTTCATAAAAAAAATTTATCGATAACAATATGTGTTTATAAGAAACTTTATAAAAAAAATTTTTTAACAACAAAAATTTTAATAAAAAAATTCATCGATAACAAAAAATTTATCGATAGAAAAATTTTTAAAGAAAATTTATCGACAAGAAAAAATTTTTATAGAAAATTTATCGATTACCAAAAAGTCTTTAAAACAAAATTTTTGATAATAAAAATTATTGATGGTAACAGAAAATTTCCCTTAAAATTTATCGATAAACAATTTTAGTGTTTACTTGGTCGCAAACATTGAATCCGATAAAAAAATCGAATATTTTAGGAAAATTTATCTGTAATTATTAAAACTCTTAGGCAAGTAGATGTATAACGTGAACTTTTAGAATGAATGTGGAACAATTTATCGATAACAAACAAACGTTTCTTGGAAATATTTTCATGTTAACCAAAAATAATCGATACGAAAGTGTTTAAAACTTTTCCTGAAAACAAACAGAAACCTAAAATAACCCCAAAAATACAATTCATATAAATTATTTTATGAAAATTAATGAAAATTTATGGATTAAATAAATGTTGTGTGAAAAATTTGCTATCGGATAAGTTTTCTTTGAAAAAAAAAAAATGACTTTAAAGAGAGAAAATCAAGTGGATCCAGCCGTAAAGGTTTCCAGTAATTAAGGGTTAATGGTTTTGTAATGTAGGGTATGTCTATATATGAAGTATGAGGCATGGGTGGTGAGTAGGTGAGCTAGCGAGATGGAGCATCAAGTACAAGACATGTGTGTGTAGAGTTTATAGAATAAAATACTCAAATAAAATATTTTTATTGAAATATGGAACAATACCTACCATACAGCCTACAACTTATTGTATTGGCATACTTTACATATGTATGTATGTACATCACTTGATTAGAATTTCGATATGAGAGTATTTAGTACATGTGTAAATATTTTATCGATAAATTGATTTGTTTAGAAACGATAGAGCAAACCCAAGGCCCCTTAAAATGAATTACAAAATCTTATAAAAAATTGAAAGCATTGATTTTATCAGAGCAATTAAACAAGCTACTGAAATGAAGCAATTTTTGCTGAGGTTACACATTTTTTTGTTGCATTCTTTAAAGCCCTAAAGGTAGTAAAAGCCTGCAAAATCTAAAAGTACAATATAATTATAACAGTAAATAAAATAACCCCGGAAACATTTAATTTGAAATTCTTTGAAAAGATACAAAAAAATATTCTACAAAACATTTTTGAAATCATTAGCATTTTAACGTATATTAGCCACACTTAATCTGTATTGTATTGTCTACTGGGTTATCGTTTGGGATTTGTAGTATTACAAGTATGCTTGGCCATATTCGTGTATTTCAATACTATTTTACACAGACACACAGGTTCATTAGAAACGTTATTATCATGTGTAGGCCTTGTTTTTACTCAGTTTCATAAATAAATACGCACGTATTAACAAATATTGCTAATTGCGTATGGATGTTTTAATTTGCTATTCACAATAGCAACAACAACAACAACAATAACAACAACAGAAATCAGAAAACAAAAACAATAGCAATAACATCACGAAAAATATTTTTAAACAAAATCACCCCCAAATAATTTATTGTTTACAAATTGTAAATACAAAATATAATCGATCATGTACTTCTATGTGATACTCTACTTACGAACTTACTTACTTAAATGGTTATTACAATCCTTTAGTTAGGACTAAGGCTTAGCTTCCTTAAAACTTTTTTGTAGAATGAATCGAAAAGCGAAAAAATCGATAAAAAAAATTTAAGAAAACAATATTTTCGTATAGAAAATTAAGAAAAATTCGGAATTTTTTAAGGCAGATTTAATTATTTATTTACTCCAAGGAAAAATAACGATAACACATTTTTTTAATATAATTTTCCGATAACATAATTTTTTTTTTATATAAAAAAACTATTCCCGTAACATTATGGAATAATTTTTCTATTCAAATTTCAATTTTTTAATTACAAAAAATTTATCGATAACATAAATTCTAAAGAAAAATCTCGATAACACAATTTTTTTAAATAAAATTTCCGATAACATAATTGTTTTATTATAAGAAAAATACTCGCAATATTACGAAATAAATTTTCCATTCAAATTTCAATTTTTTGAATTATACAAAATTTATCGATAACATAAATCCGAAAGAAAAATTTCGATAACAATTTTTTTTTAAATAAAATTATCCGATTTTTTATAATAAAAAAATTAAAAAATATTCTCGTAACATTATGAATAATAATGAAAAGAAAACCTGGTTGTGAAAATATTTCTATATGAACATCAACACAAATTAAGTAGCGTAGCGAATGTATAATAATAGAAAACATGACTCAATTATTTATTAAATATTTAATTGATTACGATAAAAACAATTAAATTTATAAAAATAAATAAAAATCAATAATAACAATAATAATTTTTAATTTACACAAAAAATAAAATGTTTTGTATTTTTGTTTAGAATTTTTTTTTTTTTTTGTACTGACCTCTCTAACAATTTAAACATCTCCTTGATCGCTAGCAATGGCAATTATATATTGACCCTGTCGACGACGATATCTATATAGACGATATTTATTTGTTTGTTTTTTGTCGCCTTTAGTTTTATATCACCATTGTAAACGATGAACGTGATTGGAAAGACTAAAAAGTTAATTAAATTCAATGGCTTTTCAATTAATCGAATTCCAATTGAACGCAACAAATTATACAAAATGAACACACAAACAAACAAAAAACAAAAAAGGGGGAATGCTGGACAGTATATTGGCGTATATTATTATTGAATTTAATCATAATTTGTGTAGATATTACGAGTAACAAAGTAAAGTAAAGAGGTTTAAATAGAGATTAAATTATATTTGAAATGTTAGCTTACTTAAGTTGCATGCAACACAATTATATAAACATACTCTGTAGAGCTGCTTCCAAGTACAGTCAATTGCAAAATTAAATTTTCTTTTTAGAAAAGTTTTCAATATCTTTATTTATAAGTAGGTATCCCTAACACAGTTCTCCTCTCAAGCCGAGTCTTGAAATCCTTTGACTTTATAAGTATAAACTAAAAACTTAAGAAGAGGATTTCTATCAATCCCAATGGAAATATCATTTTATTCGGATTTCTTCTAATCAAACCATTTTCAAATGTACTTCAATCAAGTTTCTACAATGGATTCAGAATGTTTGTGATTGGATTGTTTTGAGACCTTCATCAATCATATTTTTACTATTTTTGATTTGCATGGTTAAATAAATTTTTATCAATCGTATTTCTATTATGATTGATCAAATTTGTATCCAATACATTGCTCTTATGATTGATTAGGTTTAGAGAATCAGATTTTCATCAAACAAATTTCCAATTTAAATAATCATATATTCACCAAATCATATTTTCGCTGGTATTGTACTTATTTTCATCAATCATACTTCTACTAAGATTGATGCAATTTCATAAATTATATTCAATAATAGTATTGATCAT
>QOCX01000418.1:127590-155999 GCA_005959815.1 Sarcophaga bullata | reverse complement strand
GGAGCCTACAGTTTAAAGTCGACTCCGAACTACAGATTTTTGAGAAACTTTTTATGGTTTTCCTCTGTTGAGAGGAAGTCGCCGAAGAAATATTCTTTCATATTTCGTTTTGTATGAGATGTCTGACTTGGGATATGGTCTCACGTCTAATAATCCATTGCACTGCCTACTAGACTACGGTGAAATGGTTATGAAGTATTCTCAGTTTTCTATCATGAACATTCGGGGGCCAGCGTCCTGTTATCACTACTATAAGGTTAATTAGATGGAAACTTGATAGGTTCAATGCAAATTGTGTTCTACACATACACATACAAGTCAGGACAGACCTGTCTGTTAGCTCGGCAATGGTGTTCATTATCCCATCTTACCTTTGCCAATGAATAGAATTGTGAGCTCATTTGTTTCTCTCTCTACAGAGGAACACTAATCTCATGCAGAAATTCATTCGAATTTTCCATGGTCCCAGCTTAAAGAAGTGCGTAGGCCCTTTTGTTACCTACCAAATATCTTGCTATTGGCAGAGGAATAAACGTATACGAGACCATTTGATTGCTTCTCTTATAAGGAACGCCCATCTTATGTGGAAGAGCATTGGAATTTTTCGTGGTGACAGCTTCAGAAAGTGCATCGACTTTCGTATGACCAATCGAAGAAGCCAAATGACTCTAAGCATAGATAGTCTCACTATTCTCTTCCAGAGATACCCGCCTTTCAATCTCATTAGTCTGCCTATCTAGCCTGAACACACATGACTATGAAATAAGCAGAATGTTATTTTATTTTTTCTGCCTAGCTGACCTATCTTGCTTAGAGCGTATCAAACTATTATGAGCTCTCGATTTTTGACTTGAATTGTCATAAATTATTTGAATGTTCTGATGCATCAATCATTAGGGGGTCTAATAATGCTTCTGTAGAGCTTCCCTACCAATGGATCAATATTTTTGGGCTTTTCCTGGCTTATACAATAGTGTCAATAAAATTATTAAATAGAGTGGAAACGCCATAAAGGCCAGTTAGCCAAGGCTTCTGATATAATAAACAAACTGAGGCGGATGATGATGAACCAATGCGTACTTCCATTTTGCTTTTGGTAAGGGGGGGGGGGGGGTTTCACGCCCAATATTCAATGTTTTTATTGTAAATTTTAATTTTTAATTCTGTTTTTATTATTTGCTTTTGCTTTTAATTGACAATGGCTTTTAGTTTTTAATCATTTAAGGCGTTTACAACAACAAATTCTTTTCAATCATATTAAAACTATCATAAGACTATTCTCTCTCTCTCTCTGTTGTTTAAATCCACAGGCGAAATGGTTGTGTCATCTGCCAAATACCATGTGCAAGAACAATCCAAGTCAATGTATGAAACGAAAATGACATTGATTGTAAGAAAATTCCAAAAAGAGGATGTTGGATCATATCGTTGTATTGCCAAAAATTCATTGGGTGAGGTGGACAGCAGCATAAGGCTCTATGGTAAGTTATGTGAAATTAAAATAAAATGTAAGGAAAGGTAAGGAAAAGGAAAAGAAATCAAAAATGACAATAAACAATTAAAACAATCAGTCAATCAATCCATCAATCTATCAATCAATCAATCTATCAATCAATCTATCCATCAATCAATCAATCAATCATAGTCTTTAGAATAATATTGCGTATGAAACAAAAGGAGTAGAAGAGCAGAGAATCTTATTATTATTTCAACACATTTAAGTTGCAACTTGTTTGTTCCGTTTTTTTTTACAATAGAAATCCCTGGGCCAAGTCGTAAAACACCAGTTAATAAACATGGCAGTAACGCAGATGCCGACACCAATGATATTTTAAAACAAAAACAATTACGCGTCACATATCAACCCGATGATGAAGATCTTTATGGCTCGGCTGAGGATTTTGATGACACAGACTCACTTTTGCCACCTTTAACGCCTAACGTCTACTATACCACCAATGGTGGTGGTGGTGGTGGTGGTGTGGGTGCAGGTAATGGTGGCGATGGAAACTCTGCTACAGGCCATCTTGCTTCAGCATCGAATAGCCATCATCATAAACATGGTAGCCATAAAACTCATGGTGTAGATGCTGTAAATGGTGGACGACATCACTATAATACCATGGGTAATTCGTTTGAATTTGGCGCAAATGCAGCGGCAGGCGGTGGTGGTGCGGGTGGTGGTGGTGGCATTGGCATTAATGGCCTACCTGGTGTTATAGGCAACAGCAATGTTGTTACGCGTAAACCCACATATTATAGCAAAACGGAAGTACGCAGTGGTGCCATGGACAATAATGACATCAGCAGTTCATCGTCGTCCGCCTCAGGTCGTTTATTATATCAGCAGCCAGTTGTGCAAAGATTGTCTATAGCCTTGGCTAACTGGCCGTTATGGTGTTGCCATTGTTGTTGCTTCATATCGTATTGGCCCTTTCAACGTCATTGGCCGTATTTAATAGTTTTATTGTCACTATTGTACAGTTTAATCACAACATTTTGTTGGAATTTATTATAATACACAACGGCAACAACAGCAGCGACAATAAAAGTAACAGAAAACATTTTTAAATCCACAACAGCAACAGCAGCAACAACAACACAAACAACAACGACAATACCAGTATTAACAACGTCAACATCAACGACAACGACAATGTACAGTTTTGCACGGCACTAAAATAAATACCGAGTCTATATTGCCCCGCGCACATATACACAGACATACATACACATACACATATACACAAACACAAACACAATATAGGCAAATTTGAAAGAAAATTTATAAAAAAAAAAACAAAGAAAACAGAAAGTATTTTACGTGGAACGTAAACTTGGTAAAGAGGCCGAAAAAGAAACATAAAATGATGAAAGATTAATCATAAAGAAAATGTAAGAAGAATGAAGAATGAAAAGATTACGACGTGAAACCAAGTGAAATATGAAATGGAAAAAAATTCATAGAGTTCGGCCAGGTCGAATATTTTATAGCTTCCATCTCTAGTGAGTGATTTGGTATTTAAATCTCAGCTTGAATGTATAAAATTCTGTGAGTTATTAAAACTTTTTATGGACACCATAGTACCTATAAAATAAAATTTTAGAATACGGAAGAGATATTACGGAATTGGCAAGCAGACTACAAACGGTTTGTTGATATTTTAACTTTGGAAACAAATTTCTGTGCAAGCAGATCATGTACTTTAGTGAGGCTTATAACCTATTAGTTTCTCACATCACCCATATTGTGTTGTTTTAATTGGATCCTTGTTTCACTCCGAAGACAGATTAGGTATTTACTCTCAAGACCTTGGCCACAAGACTATTCAAAGGAAATAATTTTCTTAATTCGTTTTGTTCGAGATATTAGAACTGAGGTTTGAAGGCAAATTTGGTGGTCTCTCGTGTAATACGCCAACACACTTCCTACTAGTCTCCAGCTACTTGCATTGATCCATTGATCATAGCAAATTAATAGTTCAAGTTTATTTTGATCGTATCAACTGCCAGTCCAAATTCGTTGCACCATTTCAATATTAATGGCATTAGAGATTCCAAAATTTCCCAAGGAAACAGTGAGCCTTTGGCCTATAGTCGCTACTACCAAGTCATCTACATAGGCGACAGTCAAGACATACAAATTTTCGTAGACAATTCATGAATATGTTACGCTTAAGCCGTTCTTAAAATACTTTTTCAAAGCCAGACTTACTATGTACATTACTACATATGGCAGTAGGTGACCTACATGATCCTGTTCTATTATATTCCGCCTTGCAAGAAAGGTTGAAATTGGACTTAAAAAAGGTCCTTATTCGCGGATGTAATTTTGAGGAATATTGGTAAAAGGTTTGGTAAAATTTTTCGCTCATTCAATCTGCATCTCAAATAAGCGAAGGTTAAACCAGGTTAAAAGTATGAGAGTAGCATGGCATGTCTTGAATAAGGGGATAACAAAAGTACGGCCTTTTATATTCAACCATTTAACTATGGATCTTTGAAACTTTATCATCCTATTCCTTTCCTTTTTAGATTTGTTTGACTGTTTTTAGATCTGCGCCACTTTAGACATTCATTAACATTTGTCAGAACATTTCCAATCAAAAAATGCTCGCCTATGCATTTACTCCTCGAAGAAAAATCCAGCTTTCCTGCTATCCACTGCTGGAGACCGCAGTTCTGAAATTCAGCAAGCACCTTTGGTAGATCACCCACGTTTTCATGGAATCCATGTTGATTTTGCCAATTTGTAAAAGTATTTTTGTATTCCCTCTATCATCTCCTCCTCAGACATCTTCGATGCCTTCAGTGCCAGTTCTAATGTCATTTCGTTTCCTTCTATGCCACAGTGGCCCGGAATCCAGCAGAGACGCGTAGAAAGTTCATGCAACTTCTGAACCCAGTAGAGTCGGGTACTGTGTCGACGTATATGGTGTAGAGAGTCAATGCAACTCCTGATGCCATATGATTTGACAAGGAATAATTCCAGTTTTTTGATTGCTGCTTGACTGTACCCATTGAAGCCGCCGTAGTCTAGTAGGTAGTGTGTTGGCTTATTAGACGAAAGGCCAGGGTTCGTATCCCCGGTCAGACATCAAAAACGAAATATGAAAAAAATATTTCTTCGGCGACTTCCTCTCACCAGATTTCTGGCAAAAACTCTGAGAGTAAATAAAATTGTCATGAAAAGTTTCTCAAAAAAATCTGTCGTTCGGAGTCGACTTTAAACTGTAGGTCCCGCCACTCATGTATAAAATTAGCACACACAACATAAGTGGTGTGAGAAGCTAGGCCGTAATCCTGACTAAAGGGTTGTAATGGCCAATTATGTATGTATGTATGTATGCTTGACTGTACCCACATATGTCCACAAATTCGAATGTGGTAGGTTTATGGTTTATGGTTTACAATCAAATGTGAGATTGTTTTGGTGCAATAGTCATCCGCCTGACAATACGCCGGCCTTGTTAGGTAATCTGCAAGACATGTTCAGTGCCAGCTTAGAGGAATAAAAACTAGATCCAGTTCCGCACTCCATATCTGAACCGTCGGTGAAGATCGTAATATCACCGTCACCACTTTTTCGTTTCCTTCTATGCCATAGTGGACCTTCTTTACATAGTGATGTAGAGAGCCCATGCAACTCCTGACGCTCTTTTATTTGAAGAGATAGGATCCCAGTTTTTTGATTACTGCTTGACTGTCCCCACATATTTCCACAAATTCGAAGGAGGTAGGTTTCTCGTTTCAATCAAAAGTGCAGTTTGTTTTGTAACAAACATCTCCGCCTAAAGTATGCTGGCCTGGTTAGGTAATCTATAAGACATGTTCAGTGTTAGCTAAGAGGAATAAAAACTAGATCTAGTTCCGTAATATCACCGCCAACGATGACAGCTTCAGCAAACCATTCTTTCCTTGTTGCAGTGTGAGTTTTTTGTCTGTTCGTCCGAGAACAGTCTCTGGCACCAATTAACAAATTTTTTATTTTGAAAGTGGCGCTATTCAAGTGCATGACATTGCTAATGGAAGCTCTTAAAAAAGCACCCTATATATGTATATGTATATCTATGTACATCAAGTAGGAAATATAATCAATACCAATGCCTAGTGTATATCAATAGAATGGAGGTGATAAGAATTTTATTTCCCAGATAATTGAATACAAATAATGCTTCAAGTTACATGTTAAATAAACGTTAAGAAAATTCAAGTATAATAAAAGAAATTGTTTAATATAATCGAAATATTATGAAAAATAAAACGAAAAATATTTATAGTATATATAGAATACAATACATATATATTTATAAGAATTTAATTTAAAAAAAAAATTATAAAAAAAAAACCTTATACAAGGAAGGAAGAGGTTTACATTCAGTATTTATCTCTTCGAAATCTGAAATGTTGCAAGTTTGCTTAGAGCTTATCAAACCATCAGATCAGATATTTGAATACAACATGTTGCAAGATGCAGAGTTTTGTGTTCCCAACCTTCCAATGGTCACTTAAGGCATAGTACTCAGTACTACTGGCAACCCATTGAGGTCATGAGAAATATTACAATGATACGGTTTGTGTGGCGTTCGCAATCAATAGAGGCCTGCTTAGCACTTTTGGATTATTAGCTGCTGACTGATTGTCCTCTGATTTATCTGAGTATACTTATCAGTTTACTTTAATCCGTCTAGCACGGTTAAATTACGTTTGCAGTTACTTGCTTACTTACTTAATTGGCCATAACAACCCGATTAACGGATTTCGGCCTGCCGAAGTGAAGACCAAAATTACGTTTGCAGTATGCTTTCATTATCTGAGCGAGATTTATGGATTTTTTTCGAATATTCCAAGCTTTCAAAACCATCTTACTATCCTTTACAAAGAACCTCAAGGGATATCATTACATCCCTGGCTGCTCATGCTATGTTAAGTGCGTTAGCTTTCTCCCTGCATTGCAGGCGCTATAGTTCAACGTTAATTTCTTGTCACAGATTAGAGAAACTTTATCATGTATTTCTCTAAAAGTTTTCATGAGGGGGAGAGGGTGCCGCCCTTATATTTCATTTTTCTTTTTCTCATGCTATAAGAATTGGAACTTCAATACTCGAGCCTTCATTTGCTAAGCGCACGTACTACACATTTCGTTAACATGTGTTTTAAGGCAACATAATGCAACCGATTCTAGAATGAAGCGGCTAGTTACATTGGAATAGATTAGGTTAAGTTAATGCACTTTAAGTCATTTGAAGGAATCCCACTTGGCTCATTGTGATATCACAGTTAATATTCAAACCGGGAACCAAACATTTCCGTGTTTAAAATAAGTCCTGCTATTGTTCTTGATATAGTACTGGAGCGCTCGATGAATGATGTCCTAAAGTGAGAGATCAAAAACATTTGTCTTTTTCATGACAAGAGTTGGACCAGGCCCAGACACATGAGTTGGAAGACACACAATTTCTGCAGAAATCGTTTAACGTTATGCCAAGTCTTACGGCATGGCTACAAAAAGAACAGTAGCCTGTGAGAATTACTGTTGGTCGACGGATAGCCAAATAAAGTTAAAATTTAAAGTTTTACTGCCAGCTAGATTGAGCCTCCCTGAGAATTGGGTTGGGCATGGAAATTCAGTGTGATGTTCACTAGAACCAGCACATTTTTCAAGCATTGACGTGCCTTGGTTTCTTAAGAAGGTGCACGAAATACTTCAATAGTATGGAATACAACTCTCATATATGGGCCGGTGCCTTAAAATCTATTGAAGGCTTCTCAACCGCTTGCGAAGGTAGAGTATTCAACTCTATGGATTCCTTGGATCATTGTCACAATGTGGCTTGTGTTTCACTACTCTATCGCTACTACAACGGACTATGCTGAAGCAGTAGCAAGATAAAGGAACTTGTTCCCCAAAATCGTGCACTCTTACATCGCAACCGTCTTTTTTGCAACGCATATCCGTTTGTCGTAGATTGGCCTATGGATTGCACACTGCATTACAGGCAGACTTCGTTATTTAGCCGCACTATCTGTATGTGGAAATTCCTACTTGCAGAGGTCTCTCCTATCACTTATGATAGAATGAAATTCAAATCGAATGTTCTGCTTTGCATAACCTATCTTTCTAATGCCAACACAATACACTGCAGGAGTAGGGGTCATCCCCTGAGTATTAATCGTAGAATAAGAAACAAAACAAAACTGCCACCAGTGCTAGCATATTGCACATTTACATAATTTCTTATTACAGCCCTTTAATTAGATTTACAACCTAGCTTCTCACACCATTTATGTCGTGTGTGTTAATTTTATAAATGAGTGACGAGACCTATAAATTAAAGTCTATTCCGAAGGACAGATTTTTGAGCAATTTTTCGTGGTAATTTTAATTACGATCACAGTTTTTGCTAGATTTTTCTGATCTGTGGTTTGAACCGTGGCCTCAAGTCTAATATACTACCTACTAGTTAATTTTATAAATAAGTCTACTCCGAAGGACAGATTTTTGAGCAACTTTTCGTGGTAACTTTAATTACGCCCAGTTGACGGAGAAATATTTTTCTGGTCTGGGCTTTGTACCGTGGCCTCACGTCTAATAGGCCAACTAGTTAATTTTATAAAGGAGTCTACTCCGAATGACAGATTTTTGAACAATTTTTCGTGTTCATTTTAATTAAGCCCAGAGTTTTTGCCAGACAACTACTGAGAGGAAGTTGACGAAGAAATATTCTTCTGGTCTGGGGTTTGAACCGAAGCCTCAAGTCTAATACAACCTACTAGATTGCAGCAACTTCAATGCTAGCATATTATCAAAGAAAATTTCAAATGCTCTCAAGCAATTTGATGCGGAGATGTGCTAGGGATTTGAGGGATTTTATATTCCGTTTTGAGAGGCATTACCCAATTGACAGAGATTGCCTTTAAAATGTTCGTTACTGTGTAAACCTTTCTACCGAAATTATTAATAAATAATTACAATAACAAATGATAGTTAAATTTAAAAGACAAAATGTACTTTAAATATATAAAAAAATTATAAAATTTTGATCTGCCATGCAGTAATACAATACAAAACTGTTGAAATATTGAGAAATAAAAACAAGAAAAAATTCAATAAAAAAAATTTTTTGGAAACGAATTTCATTTAAACAAAAAATTTTTTAAATGCTATAAGAAAATATATTAAAATCAAATAAATATATATTTACAATATATGTATGTAATTTATAAAAAAATTATAAAGAAAAAACAATTAAAAAAAATTTCGTAATAAACAATCATTTTATGATTTAAGTAGCTACATGGAGCTACAATAAAATTCAGCTCAATTGTAAATAATTTATAAAATAAAAACACAACAACAATAAAACAAAACAAAAATCAATAAAAATAATTTATAAATTTTAATTAAATTAATTAATTTAAATTATTTATGTAATGTTGTATCATATAAGCATTTGTTAGAAACCTTAAGCTGGATTCAGCCAAAATTCTGTTCCGAAACAATTTTTTTATATGGAGTTTGAGCTTTCTCTTTTTGAGAGAGAGAGAGGAAGAGAGAGTAAATTTTGTTCGGACAATTTCAGCTTGAATTGGTTTAATTTTAATTTTGTTCCGAAACAATTGAACAGTTCTGCTCCAATTTTATAAGCAAATCTGATAGAAAATTGATAAAATAGTAAAACTAAGACGTCCTTTACAAACATATTTCATATGGTAGCCTTGGTTTTCCAGAACAATTGTTCGAAGCGGGTGAATCATTCCAGAACAAACTCTCTAAAAACTAAAATTGTTTCTGAGAACAAACATTTTGTTCCGAAACCTTGGGTGAATCCAGCTTTAGGGCCATTATTACAACTTTCCGTTAAAGTTTTGGTTTAGTTAAAGGTGACTTTAAAGTTTACTTTAGCTAAAGTGAACTTTTATGGGAACTTTAGCTAAAGTGAACTTTAAAGTCTGCTTTAATTTCTTTGAATTATTACAACCGAATGAAAAATAAAGTTAACTTTTTAAAAAATATGACAGCGCCGCAGCAATGTCGATAAAAATGTTCAATTAAGATTTTTCTAAACGCTATGGCAACAACAGGCTTGCCATTTTGAAGCTGCCATATTAAAAATAATATATAATATGGCAAGTTTAAAAATATATTTGACTTTAAAATCTTTAGGCAGGATAATCCTTTCTTTAACTTAAAGCTCACTTGTATCTTATTGTCCACTTTATTCCTAGCTTTAGTTAACGGCAAGTTATAATAATGGCCCTTAAAGCATTAATTTTAACTTCTTTTTTCTTTCTTTCTTTTTAATCTGTTCCAAATAAAAAATGGAACAGAGCTCTTGCAGTACTGGTTTTAACCAGGATTGCAAAAAATCAATGATATCGAGCCCCTTTTTTAAACTCTCTCTTTAAATTTTCTTTAAAAACTAAAAAAGAAAATTAAAAAAATAACTTACCGCACATGTATGGGTATATGTAGTCGTAATTGTTGTTGTTTAATAACAAATTTTACTCATCAACCACGAAACCGAGTGTTGCTTCTTCACATTTTTATTGAGACTGACGCAAGTGTTTAAAATTACATGGCCGGAGACAAATTTTATAGACCAGGAGGCTATGAAGAAAGTAAAACCGTAAAATATGGTTAAACAAAGACAAGAACATGGAAAAAAAATATGTGCACATAAACATGAAAAAAATGAAATAATGAATGAATGAATGTATGAAATGAATGGAATGAATGAAATGAAATGACTAATGGAATGCTCCTACGTAATGAAGCAGTAAATGAATGTTGGTGCCTTCTTTTAAAATTATATCGTGTGTTCATATGGGAAATATTTAAGCAAACCATAGAGTCTTATGGGAACAACAATAAAAATACAACAACAAAAAAAAGGAGTATAAAACTTGGCTAAATGTTACAATTACTGTTACATATGCATACTTAAACTTGAAGTGTGCCTTTCATATACAGACGTAATATGTACATACTACTGCAGATGGCATATGAAACGTACATTATTTTACAACATATTTCCGGTTGTATTGAAGAGAATATTTTCATTTCATTTTCACAAAAGAACACATATTGTGGCATTTTATTTAAACTGCTAATGAAGCTCAAGACAATACATTTGTTACGTTAAATAATTGGTAACACATTGATGGCACAGTGATGGCACATTGAAGGCATTAAGGCTAGATGTTGCAAGTAATTTATCGGAAATTAGAAAATTTCAACATGAAAATTTTTAATATTTTTCTACGTTTTATTCTTCATCATCGAAAGGCATTTTTCTATAACAAGTTTGTTGTTTGGGTCTCGATTATCCTGTTAGGCTTTGAGCTACAGCTCCTTGACTAAAACATTTTCAAATACGCAGCTAGTTTGCCCCGAAATTCCTTTCTATAAATCTTTCTCGCTCTCTAGCTCACTCTCTCTTTCTTTCTTTCCCTCTCTATCTCACTCTCTCTCTCTCTCTTTCTCTTTCGCAGCTAGTTTGCCCTGAAATTCCTTTCTATAAATCTCTCTCTCTCTATCTCACTCTCTCTCTCTCTCTTTCTCTCTCTATTTTACTCTTTCTCTCTCTCTCTTTCTTTCTTTCCCTCTCCATCTACCTCACTCTCTCTCTTTCTCTCTTTCCCTCTCTTATCCAAAAAAATAAACGGTTAAGGACCTACTCAGTGAAGTGTCTCGAGTTCTTCCTCAGCTCTAGAGGGTCTGCAGATGATCAAATACTCCCTAAACGAAACCCAAGAATTATTCCTACTAAGGCAACAATATTTATATTGGACAGTTCATTCAGGAATAACGGAAAATAAGAGGTTAACGAACAACCCGTCTCTTCATGGCACAAAATAGGAAACTGACACATAAGGTGAAAGATAGTGTCGTTCTCCTTCTCAGCTCTAAATCTCCTGCACATATCTTTCGTTGCAATGTCAAGTTTATCGACCTATCTTGCAATAAGACAGTGGCTCGTGTGAATCGCTATTGTGCAATGGTCCAATTAGTCCTCTTCTTATTCATAGCAGCCCAGTAGTGTTGAAGTCTAGCCGTAAACCACCGGAGAGTATTAAGTCCGACTGAGGTAATGGGAATACCTATGCCCTATAAAGTGTTAGGAATTAAAGATTGTGAGCTCCACATAGACCTTAGCAACGGAATTTTGAACTCTATCTTAATGTCCTGAAACTCAGATATGAGTTCCCATTGAATGATTCAATTCCTGCCTAACAAATCCTTAACATTCGTGGACAAAAACAGATGACAAGAAGAGGTTCATTAGAACCTCAATCGCTGCCTGTCTGTTGGAGTAAGTCAAGAGATTTTCTGCAGTGTTACTCAGGCAAGGGTTATGTTTATTCTGAAAGGAGCACGATGCTTGTTGGGTGGTTAGACTTTACTAGAAGTTATCTTTTGTGCTTAAATCGAATGGACACTCACAGCAGGATTGCGATTCTCACCGGAGACCACTGTGCATGCCCATAGACTTCGTATTGACTTATGCTGGAGCTGTGCGTCTAAGGAAATAAGAGACTATCTTTTACCTCATGCGTCAGCGCTATGTTCTTGCTATGACCTCTTAGTTTCTGTCATTCTGTCATTCATTCTGTGGAGTGAATTTACCAATATATAGTTTGCTGAAATAGCTTGATTTGTATTGAAGTCGGCCTTGTTTCATAGATCAGAATGAGTTCGGCTAAAGAAGGAATTTTGTCGGCAATGCATGTACGATCAATTGACCACCAACGGATCTTCTCTGCGAGAAAGACGAGTGTTACGTAGGTTTACATAATTCTCGAGAAGAAGACCCCCTTCTTTGGCTCAAGTAAAATCCGTTGTAAAACCGATTGAACAGTGTTACACAAGTCACATTGCTATCATTCTCGAATGAATCAGTAAAGTTGGATATCCTACCGTACAGGAGAGGGGGAATGAGCTCAAAAAGCATCAAAATTAGATTGTAAAGCACTGGCCCATACATAAGTTGTATTCCATTGACGTTTGGATATAAGCTTAAATAGCAAGGAGATGAGATGAAGAGAAATATTTCTTGCACTGTCTTAAGAAACCAAGGCACTTGAATGCCTCTCACACTAAATTTTCATTCCCAAAACATCAAGAATTTCTGATTGCCTAATATTTAAACCAACCATGGATACAGATAGCCTAAGTTGCCGTTGTGTAGTAGATAGTGTGTTGAATTATTAGACCTCGGTGCAAACCTCAGGTCAGACATTAACAACAAAAACAAAACAAAAATTAAAATATTACTTAGGCGACTTCCTCTCAGCAGATATCTGGCAACAACTCTGGGAATAAAAAAAATTTGCCATGGAAAATTTCTAAAAAAATCTATCGCTCAGAGTCGTGTATAAAATTAACACACACAGCATAAGTTGTGTGAGAAGCTAGGTTGTAAGCCTGACTCAAGGGTAGTAGTAATCAATCATGTATGTATGCATGGCTACAGATGACGCAATATTATTGTTGCGTTTGTGTATCAGTTAACAACACTGGATCTTGCGCGCATTAATATCGACCCTATGCAGCCAATCTCATTCGGATATTGACTGTACATCGGATGTAGGCGAATTATCTCAATCGAAGAAGATCGTTACAGAAAGTTCCTCTTGATAGCGTTATCCACAATCTAATTTTCAGTTTTAGCGCGTATTTCTATTTAAACGCCTTCAAACATTTAAAGAAGTGTACTCCCCCTATTCGTTGCTGACCGGTAACTTCAAAGAAAAAATCTTTTCTTTTCATTCTCTTTTAAAAGTTTTGTTGTTGTTCAACAAATTTATCTTGAAACATTTTGATTTTTCTTTTACAACTTTGTAATTGAAACTGTTTGTAATTTTCTTTTTTCTCTTCTTCTTCCTCTCCCTGTTTTCCCTTCTTATTAAAAAAAAAGAAAAAAAAAGGAAAAATGAACGAAAAAAAAGTAAAAACGAACACATGTATTGTTGTTATTGTTGTTGTATTGTTGTAAAATGCTTATTACAATTATTATTATTGTTATTATTGTTGTTGCTTTTATTATATTTACTTATTGTTGCAATTGTGGTTGTTGCGGATTGTTGTTGTCGTTTTCTTGTAACAGCAGTATACAGGAAAAGATGAGGAGGAGGAGTATTGTTAAAATTGTGAACGTGCTTGTAGAAGCTTAATTACTCCACAAAAAAAAATTTTGAAATATTTGCAAAACATGTCTAAATAAGTGTTTTCATACGTTTACCAGTCACCAGATTTCTGATTGTCATTTAATCCTTAATAAGTCATTATAAAAACCCAATGCGGGTGGACCAGAACTTTACCGCCCCCCTAACAAAAGAACACAGAAAATGTGGATTAAAAAATTTCTTTATATCTGAACAAATACGGATGGAACTGCTTATGCCTTCTTTGAACGCGATCCTTCTAATCCAGATCAACATTGTGAGCTCCCCCCCTCCCCCTTTGCATTACATTGCATGAATACAACGATTTCTTCTGTACATCGACAACAAAATGGAGGTAAAAACATAGAGGTTTGGGATGATCATGCATTTTAAGAGCAGAAGACACTTAGTCCTCTTTTTATTCATATCAGTCTAGTAGAGTTAAAACCTCTCTGTAAACCACCATAGAGTATCTAGTCTAACAGAGCCAATGGGAATACCCATGCCCTGTAAAGTGTCATCAGCAACGCAATTTCTGATGATATCCCAATGTCTTAGAGCTCATATATGAGTTCCCTTTGAATAATTCAAATTTTCCATGAGAACTCGTCGGCATTCATGAACCAAAACGTACGACAAGAAGAAACTCATTTGGGCCTAAATCGCAGTCTGGCTGTCCAAGCAATTCAAGAATTTTTTTTTGGGAAAATCTCACCAGAATTATCATGACCACCTGGGAAAGCACTGTTATTGTAATGCGTCGACAACAAAATGGCGGTAAAAAACATAAATCTCGTGGAGTAAGGCGACCAGATGATTTATTATACGACCCTTAACGTATATAGGTTATCCTTGTAATATTTCCCATAATTCTGTTACAAACTTCAGAATACTGTTCAACGTCAGTAAGATAACTCCCTGGCTATTATTTGATAAATAACCATGTGTTGCCTTTGGAGATGCATTAACGCCACACGAAAATATAAGTTCTGTGGGTTTCTTCTATACACGTTTGAGTCTTTGCTTTGAGTCCACAATACCCGGTAAAATGTGATTCACTATCCCTTGGCTACTGCTCAATAGCCGATGCGTAACTCAAATTTCTTTTTACATACATATTTAGCCATTTACAATCCATTTGACGGATTTCGGCGTGCCTAAACACTGGTGCCTCAGTTTCTTGCGCACCTTCGCCAGTTGATCAAACCAATCGATGACAGGGCTTCCTAGATTTGTTCCTTTCAACACAAACAAGGTCGTCCTCTTCGCTAACTTCTCGCTGTAGCATCCTCTTCAATTCGAAGGACTTGGCCGAACCGGCACTGGATCTTAATACGCTGCACAATGTCTATGTCGTTGAAGTGCT
The DNA here is from genome assembly GCA_005959815.1 of Sarcophaga bullata. Lineage (NCBI taxonomy): Eukaryota > Metazoa > Arthropoda > Insecta > Diptera > Sarcophagidae > Sarcophaga > Sarcophaga bullata. The sequence goes on along the minus strand of QOCX01000418.1, from coordinate 140,965 downwards.
CATACAGCCCATTGTTAGATCGGATGCGAAAATCGTCTCCAAATCGCACTAGACCAAAGATCTTACGTAAGACATTCCTTTCGAATACTCTCAAGGCTACTGCATCAGTGCTTAATAGTGTCCCTGATTCTGCACCATAAAGAAGAACGGAGAGGGTGAGCGTTTTATAGAGTGTTAGTTTTGTCTCTGCTACTCAATTGCCTATTGAGATCATTAAAGTACAGTTATCGGCGAGTGATCTGGGATCTAATATACCACTTTTCCCTACTTGTCGACAACATATACTTCGTTTTGCATTCACAGTAATTTCCCAAGAAAAGTTTAGATTGTCCTACCCGAATACCCATATGACCTGGAATCCAAGTCTGCCCTTCTTCTCTCTTCCATCTCTAGTCAATCAAAAAAAAAAAAATGAATTCTCAAATGGCGTCCTGATTGTTTCTCGCTCTCTGTGCATTTGGCTGCACTTTGCAAGTTTCCCCGTGGACTATAAGTATATCACTTTGGGATCAAATTCTCCGCTTTTGTTGCACTATATGATGACCTATCTGTATACCATATCCTTAAAAAGATATGCCGTTGAGAAGCGTTTCCGTCGATAAGCACTCTCTAGGATTGGGGAAACTGTTACCCATTCAATTTGCCAGCTCATGATGACGCCTGATGAATATCACATTAGACTATCACTTGAATACCTAACCACAGTGTCTATAGCAGTTCCTATGTTCGTATACATGGACTTAGATTTAAAAAAGCCTAAAGTGCCGATATTAGACAATTTATCATTGCCACATGATCCAAAGTACAGCTCAGAAATCTCGAGCAAAATATAAAAAAAAAAAATATTTTTTGAGCGACTTTCTCTCACAAGCCTTCTGCCATAAAAGTTCTCAAATTTGCCGTTCGGTGTCGGCGTTAAACTATAGCTCACGTCACTCATGGATAAAATTAACGCACACAACATAAGTGGCGTAAGAAGCTAGGTTGTTGTCCTGACTAATGGGTTGTAATGATGAATTAAGAAAGTAAAGTCAAATGAATTCTGGGGTGTTTGATTTCAAAATTCTGAACTGTTCATTGGTTGTGGAATTGCTGTGCAAGCAACATATTTCGAAGATGTTCGACTATTTGCAAAGCATCAATCAATTTACATCAATCAGAATTTGATGGGCCTGGATTAGGTAGAAACTGTTGTCATAAATCAAAGGCAAAAGAAGAGAATTAGAGATGATGTGTTATAGTTGATGGGAACAATAAAAACTCCTCATTGTCCACCAAATAGCTTGGCCTAATGATTGACGATCATCAATCATGAAGGACAATTTGAGCAGAATAAGGGTATATTCCTGTTATGGTTACCAAACTCAGTGTTACTTTATGCCTCAGCTGTATGGCAAGCAATCATGAAAAATACCAAGGTTTTACCAAGTTTTTGAAGAAACTGCTTAAGAGTGATGGGTAAATACTGCACCTCTTGCTTGAAAGCGATGAGTATATAGTAGCTGTAATTATGCAGCATCCTCTATCAATCATTAGAAAATAATTCTTTTTGTTTTTCAGTAGCTACACAAGATGATTCCTACATTGATTGTTTCCTTAAATAGAAACTCAAACTCTCTGAAAATAATTTAAAAAAGCACTCACAGATAAAGTTTTTCTTTTAAACAAAAAAAAAAAAAACACACAAATTTTACTTGGGGGTTATAAAACAAACATGTTGCCAACATATGCGTCAACACTTTTGCTGCGAGCGTTTAAGATTACAGACGGTGAGGTTTAAAAGAATTTGAATTAAGAAGAGAAAAATATTAAAAATTTTGCTTAAATATTTAAATACGAGACAACATTTACGAATTTTTTGGGGAGAATTTTAGTCCACAAGTTCGAAATAATGGCGGGTAAAGTACAGTCGTGTTATAAAGTGAGCTTGTTGGTTGCCTCTTCCACAAGCTACCTTTTATTTAAAGGCAGCAAAATATTAACCCTTATTTTGTTTCAATTCAGTTGCTCCTTGATTGATATCCGAGAAATCGATGAACCACCTAGTTCTCCCCAGCTCTGGTCAATTGAACAATGTTGCTTGTGGTCAATGAAAAAAAGCAGCATTCATCTTCCTTGAAGAATGACCCTCTGTCAGTCTTGATTTGAACCCACTGGACTACAAATTGGGGATCACTATTGATGTCTAACATGTATTAAGCAAGTTCGAGCTTTTTTTTTTTGAAAAATTCTAGGCTTTGAAGGCTTAAATTGTTGTCTTTGATTTGAGAGAGAGCTTCTAACATTTTTCTTTTCTAAAATTTTTCCATTTCGAGCTTTTCTTGTGTTAGGTTAGGCTGGTTCACGGTGATTGTATTGTGTTGCCCAGTGTGAGTTGTTAATCCACTCCGAACTCCGGCTGAAACCTGTCACTTCCCTTCATGGCACGGTAGTGTCCATGTCCACCCAAATACCGATGTCGTCTGTCCTGATGTGCAAAACACTGATTCCGTTTCCTTCACAGCTTTTGCAGTAATCATGGTGTGGCAGACCGAACTTGTCAGCGAAACTGGCTGTTATTATGCGAACCGCTTTCTTGTTGAACCCAAGTAGTTCCATGATTCTCCCATTGCCTGCTGCTGGACACAGCAGTTTAGAAATTCGAAAACCGGGTATTTCGGACCCCCCCACGGTTTGTGGAATTCCATGTTTCTTTTTCAATTTGGACTTTGCTTGTGTAATCGTTTACAATTTTTCTGGCCAAAGCCAGAAAAAGCAAAGCTTTTCTTCTAGAACTTTTTCTTTTCCTAAGGGATAAGAAAACAATGCTGGTACCATTTCAAATATGGTTACTATTAAATTAAGCTAAGATAAGAGGGTTGGTTAATAAATCCCAGACTTTTTAAATTTTCTATCACCATTGCTGATAAACGACCAGTGCCGGTACGATATATTAAATGGCATAGACGTTACGATTTCATCGTTTGCAGCAAAGCTCTGCTGAGATTGTATGGATAAGAAGTTAAGATAAAGGCATGCGCATAGATTTGACATTAGATTAGGTTAGGTTAGGTTGAAGTGGTAGCTTACCGAAGCAGGCGTAGCGTCCTGTGGTGACGCCCATCAAAGAAGTTGATCAACTCATATGGTCTATTGTACTTCCTTCACCCTTTATAAGCTTCCTTATAATGCCTTCTTCAAATCTTTTGCCCTGTGAAATATCAGGATATTGCTCGCTGTCAAGAAGAACAATTCCCTGCAAAGTCAGTGGCGTCTTAAACTCATCTGTTTGCTCATTGCCGCGAATTCCCATATAATCTGGCATCCAGCATAGGATAGCCCAATCTTCCTACGTATCTATTTCAGCTCCCCCGAACAGTCCGCTATTATCTACAATTTAACCACATAGAAGCCTACTGCTTGGATGTCAGCGCGACTGTTATTGGTATGTGAAATCCTTTGTGTCTTCTTGGAAAATAAGCTCCGCTGCTTACAAACTAATCTGCCCGATCATTGTTGCGAATTCCCACATGAGTTGAGGGCCATTAGAGGGTAAACCAATTTGTTTACCTATATAATTCTTCTCCCCGGAAGCCTAGTGCTTGGCTGGCAGCGCGGCTGTTAGATATTATTGGTATGGTGTATGAGAAGAAAGAGAGGGCTAGTAGAGGGTAAGTCAATTTGTTGGCCTAGCTGACTCAGCTTCCCCAGATATTTCCCTATAACCTACAATTTAACTTTAAAGAGTCTAGTGTTTGAATGGCATATAATCTGGCATCCAGCATAGGGTAGCCCAATCTGCCTACGTATCTAATTCAGCTCCCTCGAACAGTAAACTATTATTTACAATTTAACCACATAGAAGCCTAGTGCTTGGATGGCAGCGCGACTGTTAGAATTATCCTTTCTGTCTTCTTGGAAAAGAAGCTCCGCTGCTTACAAACTAATCTGCCTGATCATTGTTGCGAATTATCGCATGAGTTGAGAGTCAGTAGAGGTAAGCCAATTTGTTTACCTAGCTGATTCAGCTTGCTCAGACATTCCCCTATTGCCTTCAATTTAACCTCAAAGAGTCTAGTGCCTGAATGGCACGCCAAATGTCAGATAGTATTTCTATGTCCCATCCTTAGAGTCTTCGATCCAAATTGAATTATCGATGGAATAGACTTCTGCTTGGAAAAGAACGGGTCAGTTTCACCATGTGTTTGAAATATTTCATGGGTTTTTAATATGGTAGAGAGAATTAGTGAGAGAGTGGTTGTAACCCGATATAACCCTACATTTTTTTAAAAAATTATAAACAAACATATAACAACAACAACTTGTTTGCATGTTTGTTATGTCAACTTCAAGCGACAAGTGTAAATAATATTTTGTTTGTTTAGTTCTCTGTCTGTCTGTCTCTATGTGTCTCTTCATCTCTCTTTGCGGCTCCCTAACATATTACAACAGTGCGTGTATAAGTACGGGCATGTATAACTCCACCATATTTAATTTGCATAAATTAAATAAAAACAACAAAAACAAATTCGCTCTTGTTCTTATCTTTTTTGCTTTTTTTTTTCTTCATTTTTCTTCCTCTTTTTTTTTTTGACAATTTTGTAGCATTTGTTTGAAACTTTTTGTTGCTGCCAAATGACAGATGATTTTGACTTTTTTTTTAAGGGGAACTCAAACGAATTTTTATCAGAAACTCCATTATTTTTTTGTTGCCTTCTTTTGTTAACTTTTAATAAAAAAAAAAACCCCCAATTATTTCTACTAGGAAAAGCACCAAAAATAAAAAGAGGAGAAACGGAATTGAATTGGCATTGATTAAAAAGGGTTTTGATTTCTGTTTTTCTAATTCAGAAAAATACAATTTGATCTGCAAAGAATTTTCATTTGTTTATTGGTGCAGAAATTGTTAATTTGTGATTTTTCTAGACCCAAAAAATTATGATTAATGTTCAATTTAATTATTTTTTCTTTCTTTTTTCTCTTGTATTTTTGGGATGGGAGTTGGAGGGTTTATTAGAAAAGTCTCTCATCAATAACTTTTTGATAATGAGTTTTACCTTCCTTTTCATTTTGATTAAAGTTTTGAAATTATTTATAAAAAGAAACGAATTCATTTTTAAATAGAGGGGTAGGTTGATGGGGAGGGGACAAACGTAGGGTCCAAAGTCTCTGTGTCTTTTACAACCTTCTTAAGTGACCAATTCTCTGAGATGAGTTATGCCTGATATAGTGGCTCTCAGCAGATTTATGACAAAAACTCTGACAGTAAAATAAAATTGCCATGAAACTTGGTCAAAATCTGACGTGTGAACTTGGTGTGAACTTTAAACTGTAGGTACCGCAATTCATTTAAAAAGTCAACACACACAACATAACTGATGCGAGAAATCCAAGTCGTAATCTTGACTTAATGGGTTATAATGACCAGTTATGTATGCATGTATGTATGTATGTATGTATGTATATATGTATGTATGTATGTATGCATGTATGCATGTATGTTTGTATGTATGTATGTATGCATGTATGTATGAATGTATGTATGTATGTATGTATAGTGTCTTTCCTAAATTAGGATCGTAAGCTTATAAATGCAGTGCAAAGACAACGCAAAGTGTTCAATTATTTTGATCTTCTATACCACTCAAGTGTATACGTAAGCCGAAGAGCTATATATGGACGCTCATTGGTATATTCTAGATGACTTTACTCACTCGGACTATACGTATTGTTGTCCTATCGTTAGAATTAGAATCCTCTCTGCTGTATCATTGTTACACAAAAGTCGATGTGTCGCTAACGATCACTTTAGTGGTCTGGTTTTTGAATGCACACTTAAAGGCATGAAATTATTCAAGTAGCAGCTACCATTCGCTTTCCTATTTCTGATGTCTAGGTACCCATAAAGGCGCCAAGTGCTATGACTGCGATAAGAGAAGGGATCTACGAGATATCTTAGAGATAGGTTCTAGGGGAACGTGCACTAAAATTTCTCTCAAGTATTGTCGCGATTTTCAGACAGAATCTGAATATGTTTGTAAACAGTTTCATTAGGCGGTTTAGGTTCTGATGTCTAGGTACCCATATAAGGCGCACAGTGATATGTGTGCGGTAAGCTGCGTTTTGCTGACGGACCTATGAGAAGGGATTTAAGAGAAGCCATCTAAGAGAAGCGATCTAAAAGAAGCGATCTAAGAAAAGGGTTCTAGTGGAACGAGCTCTACAATTTAGCTCAAGTATTGGCGCAATTTTCGGACAGAAACTGAATATTATTGTAAACAGTTTCATAATGGTTTAGGTTCTAAGTTCGATTAAAAGTAAAATAAATTATGTGTACAACTAAAGTCGACGTAGTTTAGTAAGTAGTGCATACATAATTGGCCATTACAACAATTAAGTCTGGATTACGGCCTTGCTTCTCACACCATTTAAGTTGTGTAAGTTAATTTTATACATGACCGGCGGTACCTAAACTTAAAAGTCAAAGCCGAACGACAGATTTTTGAGCAAGTTTCCATGGCAATTTTATTTACTGTCAGAGTTTTTGCCAGAAATCTGCTGAGAGGAAGTCGCCGAAGAAATATTTCTTCATATTTCGTTTCTGATGTCTGACTGAGGATTCGAACCCTGGCCTTTCGTCTAATAAGCCAACACGCTACCTACTAGACTACGGCGATTTCATGCATGTATAGTGTCTTTCCTAAATTAGTAACGTGAGCTTATGAATGCAGCGCAAAGACAACGCAAAGCGTTCAATTCTTTTGATCTTCTATACCATTCAGGTGTATACGTAAGCCGAAGAGCCATATATGGACGCTCCTTGGTATATTCTAGAGAGATGCCTTCACTTACTCGGCATATACTTATTGTTGTCCTATCGTTCGAATTAGAATCCCCTCTGCTGTATCATTGTTCTACAAAAGTCGATGTGTAGCTAACGACCGCTTTAGTGGTCTAATTTATAATGCACACTTAAAGGCATGACATTATTCAAGTAGCAGCTACCATTCGCTTTTTTATTTCCGATGTATAGGTACCCATATAGGGCGCACAGTGCTATGCCTACGGTAAGCTGAGTTTTGCTGAGGGACCTAAGAGAAGGGTTCTAAGAGAAGCGATCTAAGAGATAGGTTGTAGGGCAACGAGCTCTAAAATTTCGCTCAATTATTGTCGCAATTTTCAGACAGAATCTGAATATGTTTGTAAACAGTTTCATAACGGTTATAAGGCACACAGTGCTATGCCTGTGGTAAACAGCGTTTTGCTGAGAGACCTAAGAGAAGGGATCTAAGAGAAGCGATCTAAGAGAAGCGATCTAAGAGAAGCGATCTAAGAGATTGGTTCTAGGGGTACAAACTCTAAAATTTCGCTCAAGTATTGTCGCAAATTTTCACAGAATCTGAATATTTTTGTAAACAGTTTCATAACGGTTTAGGTTCTAAGTTCAATTAAAAGTAAAATAAATTATGAGTACAACTAAAGTCGCTGTAGTCTAGTAGTTAGTATATACATAATTGGCCATTACAACCCTTCAGTCTTTGGATTACGGCCTAGCTTCTCACACCACTTATGTTGTGTGTGTTAATTTTATACATGAGTGGCGGACTATATTTAAAGTCGGCTTCAAGAGCTTTTCAATATAATTATGGTGGAGCTACTAGAAAGCCTCAATTTCCTACGACCTAAACTATCTTATAACAGTTCCGTAAATAATCGATTGTATATTGTTTGCAGCATATATTTTCATATTAAAAAAAATTTCAAAGTCCATAGGCATTCGAGTAACATGTGCTCTCAACTGTGCTCTCAACTGTAAATCTTTATTATCTTGTTTGTACAACATCCCTTAGACAACAATATTTAAAATTTATTTTTTAAATTTTCCTTTCATCTCTTCTTCTTCTTTATTGTTCCTTTAATAGTTTGCCATTCAAAATTATTGTTTAATTTAATAGAATTAAAATATTTATTTAATTTCATATATTGTTCTTGAAGACAATTACAACAATAACAACAACAACAAAGAATATAATTTAAATAACAAACGTATCTTAAGTGTTAGTTATGCACGCGTGTGTGTTTCATATGAAATTGAAAGAGAAAACGAATTTAATTTAACTTTTAATTGTGAGTCATAAATAAACAATTAAAGAACAATTGAATCTTAAAGAGCATATTGTTATTTTATCTTTAAATATTTACCTGCAAACATACAGACATACAAACATAATTGGTCATTACGAATCTTCAGTCAGGATTACAACCTAGTTTTCCATATCACATATGTTGTGAGTATTAATTTTATGCATGAGTGGCAGGAGCCTACAGTTTAAAGTCGACTTCGAACGAAACGTTTCATGACAATTTTATTTTGTCTCAGGAATTTTTCCGGAAGACTCTAAGACTGAAAAGATATCGTCAAGAAAGGTAGGATTCCCAGCATTAAAGAGAACAATCTCTTTGATGGCGTACACCCCTGTACTTACTATTAGTAGATTTCAAGAAAGCCTTCGATACTATCAGACTAACTACCACATAGAAAGCGTTGATACCGCAGAAGATTAATATGAATCATCGGAACTACGTACAAGGATTGCAGAAACTCTCAGTTCCTTCCCATTGGCAACATAAGCCAAACATTTTCACACCAAATGCTGGAATAAAATGCAAGAATATCCCTATCATCTCAGCTATTACACTATTATACATGAGCTGGATGGTATCATAAGCCAAATCTGTTCTGAGAGAAAAGGAACAACACAGAACTCTTACGCCAACTTAATGACTTGGATTATAGGACAGATATTTTCCTACTCTTCCACATGTAAACAAAGCTGGAGAAATTTAGAAAGAATGGCGCACAAGTGTCCTACTGGAAGATAAACATCAAGGAAAACTAAAGCCATGAGAATTACAACGTAAAGAACGACAACATAATGTTGACAAGGCCAATCAGTCGAATACAATGGATAGCTTTTGCTATCTATATAGTACGATGACAGCAAAAAGCGGCGCAGAAAACAGGCTTCAATAAAGAGGGTCAATAAAGAGGACGGCCATAATCGGACGACTACAGCCTATATGAAGAAGCATTCATAAATATTCAGGCTAACCTACCTCAGACCATTCAACGCATGAAACCTGTTAGTTATTGAACACTATCACGGAAAAATTTACAGTTATCGTCAATGTGCATAGGAGAAGAGCTAACAATATCCAGAACAAACCAAGCCCAGAATATTCAGCGCATATGTAAAATCGAATTGTTTCCACGAAAGTGAACACTGATTAGTATCGAACACCTATCCACTCAAAAACTACAGGCATACATATGAGAAGAGCCTCAAAATCATATGCAAAATGTTGATAACATCAGCAACAGGGATCTCTGGAACTTAAGTAACAAGGAATCTATCAGTAACTCAAATAAAAACATAGGAAATGGGCTTGGATCGGCCAATACTATAACAAGAATGGTATTGAGTGCTAATCTCAAACCTAAAAAGGCGTGACCGCCAAGGAACGCTTGAAGACGTTCGTATACTCCAAGATCTAGGAAAGTGCTAATCTGACATGGTAAAGACACAAAAATACCAAGCAGTCACGAATATGATGAATGCTTTGTGGAAAAATATGTTACCAAGAGGGGTAATCGAAAAAGAAAACTGGAAGTTCACAATTGCTGAAGAGATTCCAGAATTTCTGAAAGAAACTGAGAGCCTTTATTTGTAGTCGTTACTACACTCATCTACCATAGGCGATACCTTATGCAGCATGCTCTTTTAGGAGAGGATTAAGGTTGGGATTTCAAAGAAAACCCATTCGAAACCCAGCTTTGAAAACAGTTAGAGTGCCTATATCTTAGCAATTTTTCAAAAGAAGCGATATTCGCCAAATCAATATCCAGTTGTCTCAAGGCATTAGCCATCGACTCAGCACGCTTTCTACCAAGAAAATCAGTCGAAGTATATTCCTTGTCATTAGGGATTTTTCTATGTAACTAGCTAACGAGTGCAGGCTGTTTTTGTAAATTTACTTCCCGATGTAGGCGTGTTCATCTTCAAAGTGTGCCACGTGCTCTATTCTAATTATGCAACATACTGCAGCGACTTTCATTGATCAAACCAGTTGAAGGACAGAAATTGAGAAACTTTTTATCTTCCTGTAAATGGTGTAACTTCGTTTTGGTCCTTGGTTTAACTGCTAGTCCACATTAGTTTCCGAATTTCGATAGTAATCACATCCGATATTCTAGAATATCGGAATAAAACTTATAGACTTTACCTGTTGTCACTACTACCAAGTCATCGGCATTCGTTGTAGCATTTCAAAAGTAATCGCTTTAGAGATTCCAGAATTTCCAATGGAAACTTGGGGCCTTTAACTGTAGCCGACCCTACCATGCGATCTGCATAGGCTTTCAAAACAAGCTTGTTAAGCCTGAGATTTCACAGCAATGAAGAGCTACATCTTGTAAGTCGCCGTACTCTAGTAGAGAGTGTTGCGCTCTTAGACGTAAGGTCACGGTTCAAACCCCAGGTCAGGCAGACAAATCCCATAATACGAAATATGTAGAAATATTTCTTTTGCGACTGCCTCTCAGCAGATTTCGGTCAACAACCCCTCTGAGAGTAAATAAAAAATTTCCTTGAAAAATTTTCTCAAAAATCTGTTGTTCAGAGCCGACTTTAAACTGTAGGCGCCACCATACTCATTGCTTACAATTAACACAAACAGCATAGGTAATATAAAAAGCTAGGTCGTATTTCCGACTGAAGGGTTGTAATGACCAATTGTGTATGTGAGGTGTATGAAGAGGTACCTCTCCTTATGGTGTCTCTAAAAGCACCCTTTTAAAAACACTGGAGTCGCCTTAAACTGTAGGCGCCGCCATACTTATTGTATAAAATTAACACACAGACAGCATAGGTAATGTGAAAAGCTAGGTCGTATTCCCGACTGAAGGGTTGTAATGACCAATTGTGTATGTGTGTGTATATGAAGAGGTACCTCTCTTTATGGTGTCTCTAGAAGAGCCGTTTTGAAAATACTGGAGGCGCCGCCACATTCATTGTTTAAAGTTAACACAGCATTAGTAATGTAAAAGGCTAGGTCGTGTTCCTAACTGAAGGGTTGTAATGACCAATTGTGCATGTGAGGTATATGAAGAGGTACCTCTCCTTATGGTGTCTCTAGAAGCGCTCCCTTTTGAAAACACTAGGGGCGCCCCTATGTGTTCGCATGTTTTCAATAGAGGCTATGTTCGCCCAAAACAATATAAAGATGTCTGTGGCTTAATATTTAAATTAAAAGCATGCCTCTTTATCAAGGAAAGCAGTCAGAAGGTACTACTTGTCCTATCGGAACCGGATAGGTTCTCTCGATACATTTAGCCTATGTGTAGGTGTGTTGTATCTTTGAAAGAGTGCATATTCTGAAAGAATTGAATGATTTAGAAAATTCCCTCTTTATACATACATACATAATTGGCCATTACAACCCTTCAGTCAGGATTACGACCTAGCTTCTCACACCACTTATGTTGTGTGTGTTAATTTTATACATGAGTGGCGGGACCTACAGTTTAAAGTCGACTCCGAAAGACAGATTTTTTTGAGAAGCTTATCATGGCAATTTTTATTTACTCTCAGAGTTTTTGCCAGAAATCTGCTGAGAGGAAGTCGCCGAAAAAATATTTTTTTCATATTTCGGTTTTGATGACTGACCGGGGATTCGAACCCTGGCCTTTCATCTAATAAGCCAACACATTACCTACTAGACTACGGCGACCACTTTATAATTTAATTTAATTTTACCAATTAAATCATTTACCGTTTATTTATTATATTAAATACTTAACATAACCACAAAAAAATACGAATCATTATTGTATACATCTTCATACATGTACGTATGTATGTATGTATGTACTTGTATTCAATAGATTAATTATAACTGTATATAATATATCACTTATAGATACATGAATAATAGAAATTGTAACATACCTACATATGTATTACAACAACAACAACAACAACAAGAACAATAGCATTTGACAATACTCGTATATTGTAATTTAAATTTGAATAAATTATCACATTATTTACTTGGTATAAATTGTCAAGTACTACTTGCATTCACAAGCACACCGACTGACTAACTGACTGACTGGCTAACTGACTAACTAACTAACTGACTAACTAACTAACTGACTCTGTGATACAATATCATTCATTTCGTTCAAGTACTGCCAGAGTAGTACACCTTTAGGAGTTTAAAGTATTTGTAACGCAAGCATTTAAACCTTGTGTGAAGGGCAATGTAAGGGAGAGAGAATGACTAAGAGAGAGAGAGAGAGAGAGAGAGAGTAAGTGAGCGAGACACATATATAATCAGAGATTATTTTAAATTGTTTTCTAAATGAATTGCTTAAACTTTTCAATACACTTTTCTTATTAAACCAAAAAATTAAGAGTATGTTTCAAATTGAATTCAAATTGTAATGGATTTTCATTTTTAATTGTGGTGCATCATTTAAAGTACTTGTCATCAATACATATGTACATATGTACACGTACGTATCACTTTGTATGAAAACTAATTTAATTTGAAGTTTGTGGCAACAACAAATATATTTCAATTGAAATACTTCAGATATTATTGGCATTTGATTATTAAAAGTATTTGGTGTACAGAATAAAAATAATTAAAAACCTTGATATTTCAAAGCAGAACTTTGACACAGAATTGACCGTCAAACTAGTTGTCATTTCTTTATACTTTTTTGTCATCTCACCAGCATTCAACAACACGTGTAAATAAAAAATTTGTTTCATCAAAATGCGTATTCCGTTCGAACAAATTACCGTTTGCTTCGGCCACTTTATTACACATCGAGTCTTCCAATATAGCCGGTAGCCATATCTGTAGTAGGCTTCGTAGGTAGTGCCGTAGTCTAGTAGGTAGTGTGTTGGCTTATTAGACGAAAGGCCAGGGTTCGTATCCCCGGTCAGTCATCAAAAACGAAATATGAAAAAAATATTTCTTCGGCGACTTCCTCTCAGCAGATTTCTGGCAAAAACTCTCTGAGAGTAAATAAAATTGCCATGAAAAGCTTCTCAAAAAAATCTGTCGTTCGGAGTCGACTTTAAACTGTAGGTCCCGCTACTCATGTATAAAATTAACACTCACAACATAAGTGGTGTGAGAAGTTAGGCTGTAATCCTGACTGAAGGGTTATAATGGCCAATTATGTATGTATATTCAGTCAGTTTTGGCAATTCACCACAAACGGATATGGCATGTTCCGTTCAGACCATTAACCGCACACTTCGCTTCATTTCATAATCGTCATAATTGTCCTACCGAGAGGACTTTTCGCAAAGTAGTGGTT